>PVHP010033185.1:0-19829 GCA_004024765.1 Zapus hudsonius | reverse complement strand
GGCTGGTTCAAAGTCCAAATTCCTACTTCATGGATGTAAAATGTCCAGGTTGCTACAAAATCACCACGGTTTTCAGCCATGCTCAGACAGTGGTTCTGTGTGTAGGCTGTTCAACAGTGCTGTGCCAGCCTACAGGAGGAAAGGCCAGACTCACAGAAGGCTGTTCATTTAGAAGAAAACAACATTAATGATCTATACAACTTGCTGAATTTGTTTTCTCACAGAAAGCCTTAAGTTCAGTTACTCTACCAAGACAATGTAATAATGTTTGGTTTTGTAAGGTATGCAACATTGATCTCCTATGTTGGTGTCAGTTTTTCAATAAAGTTTTAATTATGGACAAATCCTTAAAAAAAAAAAGAATAAAACAACCTAAATTTCATCATGTTCTTTCAGTGATCTTTAATTTTTTTTCTGAATTTCTGAAAAACTAAAATCAACATGCACTAACTACCATTTATACTGTTTTAAAAAGAAGGCTTGGTTGGCACACATATCATTGGCTTTCTTCCACCAACCTCCCTGCCCTTCAGAATTCTAGCACCCACCCTCGCACTGACCAGTTCTAGCTATAACTTCTCAAGGGGATGGGGCTCCTGTGTAGACTCCTGCTGGAACCTGGCAGCTGCCAACCAACCGGGGAAGAAGATGGAGCTTATTCTTGTTGCCTTCAGAAGGATGATCCCAGCTTGCCCTTGACCATACAAGTCTTGAGGAGCCTCAGGGCCCTGGATGTCTGCCCTCATGCCAGAGGCCACTCTCTCCTCTCCTCTGTGGATGCCTCTGGCAATGGACACAGCGATGATCATAGCCACAGGGTTAGGGTTAGGGTTAGAGAGCAGCTAGAAGGCTTCCCCAGCATAGCTCTTGTCAGGGCTAGTGTGGGCAGCTGCTTCCCACCTTCTCGGCTCCAGTGGGGACCAGAAGAAGACGGCAGCTACTGAGCCCTGCACTGGGTGTGGGAGCACTCAGTACCTGGACTCCCATGGGGAAGGAGACAAGGAGACTGCAGGGCAGTGTGAGGTCCTTCCCTGGACCTGTGTTGTGGATGTCACTGAGGGGCCAATGGAAGCTTAGTTGTGTGCTTTCTCCAGTTGAAAAAACATGCTTGGTGTCACCTGACCCACAGTTCCAGCAAGGCAACCATGACCCATTTTATAAATGAGGACACTGAGGCCCAGAGTGGTCAGCTGTTGCTCTGGGTCACACATCCAGCAGTGTAGAGGCAGGCATGGAGTTTGAAACCAGTCCTGAGCTTTTGCACAGCCTCTTTCCACTTCAGGCTCTCAGGGCAGGGGACGTCCTCTTGGCCCAGGAGTCTCTCCTAACTCACCCCCCCCCATCTCCCTGTATGCAGCCTTGACTCTTGTAGATGGACAGTCCCTTGCTTTCAAAGGCCTCAGTTTTGTCTAACCCTATACCCCTCCCCTTCATGGAGGCCCTCCTGACCCTTCCCTATAAGAATGTCCTGACATTAAGGTCCACCTCAGCTCTGTGTCCCTCAAGCAGCCCTCCTGGATCACCCCAGGTCTCAGCAATCTCACCAACCCTTTCCCCTCCTACAGCTCGCATTCTATCTTGAGTTCTCTCCCAGGGAGTGGATGCTAAGGAGTAGGGCATGTTCTTTCCCTTCTCAAGCTCATTCTAGAAAGAGGTGTGAGACAGGCCTTGCTAAGAGTCACATAGTGTAGGAGAAAGCCACAGCAGCACACAGCTCACAGACAAGGGGCTCTGAGGCCAACCTAGAATGTCCAGGAGGCTTCCTGGACAAGGGAGTGAAGGAATGTTGCTCTCCTTATCCTGGCCAACAAGGCTGCCGTGCACAGTACTGCCTTGGCATGGCTTCATCTCTAGCCTCCAGGTCCTCTGAAGAGAGGAATTCCTTCCCTTTTGCCACTTTGGACCATTGCATATCTTGGTCTGCCTGTCCAGATGTTCCTCCCTCCCTCTACTTACTCATTCGCCCACACTACTTAGTTCAGTGTTTACTTCCTTAGGGAAGACAGCAAGCCACTTGAAGTCCCCACACTCCTGCCTCTGAGCATCTTGGGAGGCAGACAGTGTAGCACATAGGTATGGGTCTCTAGACTTTTCGGTTCTAACTCTCCTCCACCATGGACTGGCTCCATGACTTTGGAAATGCTTCTTTCTTTCCTTTTTTTTCACCGTAGCCCAGGCTGACCTGGAATTCACTATGTAGTCTCAAAGTGGCCTTGAACTCTCAGAAACCCTCCTACTGCTACCTTGAACAGGTTTCTTAGCCATGCTGAGCCTCAGTTTCCTTATCCATAAAATGGAGACATTAATAGCATCTGTCCTAAACCAGGCATGGTGGCGCACACCTTTAATCCCAGCACTCGGGAGGCAGAGGTAGGAGGATCACCATGAGTTCAAGGCCACCCTGAGACTACATAGTGAATTCCAGGTTAGCCTGGGCTACAGTGAGACCCTACCTTGAAAAACCAAAATAAAAATAATAGCATCTGTCCTGTTGAGCGTTTTTGAGGACTAAGAGAGCCAATTGACAGGAATCTTCCAGGCAGTGCCTAGCACAGAGCAGTGGCTCCATAAGTAAAGAAAGCATTGTTGGCTGTGTTGGGACCTGGTACATTGCAGTCACTTAGAGGTTGGTGTAGTGAATGGCTGACTCCCCCAGGGAACAGTCAGGTCCCTAACACACAGCCCATTCCTGTGTTTCTAATTACTTTCTCTGCCATCTGGATAGGGCTGGGTGCTTTGTAAATATTTGTCAAAGGGAGAAAAGACAGGAAGGGGGCGAGGGGACTCATTTGGTCCCCATGACCTCAAACCCCAAACATCTGGGCTGGAGGAGATCTTAACACTGTCACCTAAGCCTCTCCTTCCACAGCCTGGCAGAGGAGCTACTGGCTAGCATTTCTGGGAGCTTCTGATCTCTCATGCTGGACCTGCCTGTTCACCTGAATTCTCAGGAGCTTGGTTGGAAGCCTGCACATGGCGGGGAGGGACCCTGAAATCTTAGACAAAAGCATCCATTTCTGCTCTGATTTAGAGAAAGAGAAACACAGCACACCTCCCAACTGAGGGTGGTGGAGCCAATACACAATGGGAGAAGCTGACCCTGAGTTATCCCTGTAATTCTCGTCTCCATGGCAACAAGACTGGACTAAGCTTTCAGCCAGCAAGACTGGGTGGCAGCTTGGCTCCTCACAGCAGGAGGTGAAGATGCCAGGGTCTGGTTCTCTCCTCAGCTTCAACCCCACTGGTTCTTCGACAAGAGTCGGGGGTGGAGGAGCACTGGGGAGGGAGGATAGGGAATCACAGGAATGCAGCAAGGCATTCTAGAGCCAGCCTCTGGCTACAGCTGGATAAAGGCTGCCAGTGGAGAGGTGCCCACCACAGAGACAACCAGGTGGGATGCTGTTGGTGAGAACTCAGCGCACCTCCTTCTGCATCCAGGATAGGTTCTGATGTGCCAAATTTCTCTAGCCAAGGCTGAACCTTAGCCTAGTCCCCCTTCTTGGACTCAGTTAGCTGTTCACACCCATTGATAGCCAGGCTTAACAGAGCTCCTGCTCTGTTCTGCACCTAGCTAGGAACTGGGGGCAAAGATGAGCCACATGTGCCTGGGCCATGTGAGCAAGTCAGGTGAGGGCAACCTGAACCTGATGGAAATATTCAGTCAGGTTAGAGAAAGGATGTACAGTTTATTAGATAAAGCATGGTGCAAGCAGAACACTGAGGATGCTATGCCCTGTATGCTATGCCTGAGTTTAGATTTGCTTTGGAACTGTGACGAGGGCTTGTCTTTGAGAAGGGAAATAGGTGGCCGTGGACGAAGCATGAGGACTCGCTGTTCACAGTATTCCTGATGCTGTTTGAATTTTGGATTCCAAGCAAGCCAAACAAAACCAAAACCCTGTGAAAGGTGCCGTACAAAAGGTGTGACTGCTTAGCACAGTGGTGGGGAGGGGGGACAGCAAGTAGGGATGAGGACAGCTCTGACACTGGAGACTCTCTCTTTCATCTCAGAGTTCTTTTCTGCAAAGGGTGCCTGCTTGTCAGCCTGCCTGTCTGTCTGTCTGTCTCCCTCCCTCTATTGTAGTCAGCATTCTAGTTGCTGCCCAGAAATGACTCACACAAAAGTGGCTTGTGGAGGAATGGGTTTATTTGGCTTACGAACTTGAGGGGAAACTCCATCCTGGCAGGGAAGATGATGGCATGAGCAGAGGGGATATCACCTCCGCCACAGCACCGCAAACAATGGCAGGAAGGTGTGCCAAACACTGGTAAGGGGAAGCTGGCTATAACCCCCATAAGCCCGCCCCCGACAACAAAGACCTAGCGAGATTTTAATTCCCGAACTGCCATCAGCTGAGGATCGATCACTGAGAACACATTCATTTGGTTGTGGGGGATACCTGGATCAAACCATGACACCCTCCATGTATTTTGAGAAATGTATGGAGCTCCTTGGCATCCCTCCAAAATGCATGTCCATCTAAAACTACAGAGGGTAATCTTTACAGATAGTTAAAATGAGGTCCTGAAGGTTTGGGTAGTCTCTAAATCCAGTGAGTGGTGTCCCTTATACAAAGGCCATGTGGAGACAGGAAGAAGCTGCAGTAATGTGGTGACACACCGAGCAGGAGCAAGGCTAACAGAGGTCCGAGGGACCCTTGCCTGGAGTGTGCCAAGGAAGTGCAGCTCTACCCACACCTTGGCTTCAGACTACCAGCCTCAAAAACTGGGAGAGTTGTTTCAAGCATCCTGGTTTGTGGCACTCATATACTGACCTGGGAAACTAACAGTTAATCTGTGCATATGTTTGTGGGTTTACAGGTCTGTGTGTGCTTCTCTGTATGTTGTTCTGCGGGGGAGGGTACTTGGAAATGTGTGTGATGATTAATCTTGATTTTCAACTTGATTGCATTGAAATTTATAGAGCACACTTCTGGGCATATCTGGGAGGGCATTTCCCGAGAGGATTAACTGAGAAGGGAAGAGCTATCCTGCTGAAGGCAGCACCATTCCATAGGCTGGAAGCCCAGATGGAATAAAAGAGGAAAACGGCCAAATCCCATGAGCACAAGCCTTTGTGCTCTCTGCTTCCTAGCTGCCATGACATGAGCTGCTCCTTGCTCTCCCCACCACGATGAACTGAGCCTCCAGAACTATGAGCTGAAATCAATTATCAATCCTTCTTCCTTTTACATTAGCTCCCTGGGTATTTGTTGTAGGGATGAAAAACTGACTGTAATTTGGGTGTGGATGCCTGTCTGTGATGAGGTGTGTGTCTGTGTTCACATGTGTGTGTGTGTGTGTGTGTGTGTGTGAGATGAGCTGTGTGTGTGTGTGTGTGTGTGTGTGTGTGTGTGTGTGTGCATGTATTTCCATGTGTGTGCAGCCAGTGGTCCACAGAGTATCCTCACCCCTAGAATTCTCTAAGCCTGCCCTGGGGTGGCCAACAGCATGAGGAGGCTCGAGGCCAGGTTGGAGCAGTGTCCTCTGTGGTCCTGAGTCGGCTGGAAAGGGAAGGGGGAGGGTCCCCATTGCAGCTGCAGTGTCATCAAAGGGTCCTGTGGCTGAGGAGTCACAGCCAGGGTCCTTTCAGCAGTGCGGAGGTCCCTCTCTCTGGCCTCTGCTCCTCTCCCTTTGAGGAAGAATGAAGCTGAGTTTCTTAGAAACATTAAAGCATTCCACCTCAGACTCAAATCAGCTTCATCTGCTGATGGTTGGTCCCCACCCCAGGTTCCAGGACAGCAGGCCTGAGGTACACCTGGGAGGCTGCATCTCTTTAACATGACTGGAGTAGGGAACCACACTTTGAGACCTACTCTATGATAGAAGCTGGAGGGCCCCCTGAAGTCCCTCAGCCAAGCCTAGGCCTCAGGGTGAAAAACCTGGCCTCCTGGGCCAGGCCCTGGATGTCAGGCCTGTGCAGGCTCACTCCAGTTCTCTAGGTCTGCAAGTCACAGACTCAGTGTCTTCACTCGAGGAGCCTACAGTCCAGCACAAGCATCTAGGGGGAACAGAGACCTCTAAAAGGACATGCAGGGAGCACAGAAGGGGAGCACCTGCTTCTCCTGGCCGTCTGTAGAAAGGCTGCCTGGAGGAGGGGATAGCCAAGGTAGCCCTTTAAGAATGAGTGGCTTAAGTTTCATGAACTCCAGGCACTGTACTCAGACCCTGCAAGCACAGGCATTTCCAGAGCCCTGGCTGCTGAGTGACCTTGAGTGACCTCTGAGAGGACAGAGCAGCTGCATGCCCAGCCTGAGGGCATAAGAGCTTCCAACCATGACACGATATTCCAGCATAGACCATGAAAAGGTACACATAACAGATGAGAGAGAGGTAGAGAAGACAGTTGTGGGCTCAGACTACATTCAGGCCCCTGGGGGAGCTCAGGTCCCCAGATGGAAATGCACCCCCTCAGTTAGACACACGAGGGAGGCCAAGGTGATGCCCATCCCTGGGCTCTGGCTCCATCTGTCTAAATAGGCCAAGAGTCACACTCTCTGAGAGCAGCTGCTCCAGCAATGGGTGGGAAGCAGATGGCTGAGGGCCTGCGGGAACCCTGGGAGAGCCAGGAGCTCAGGAGGGACTTGAGAATCATGTGCTGGGAGCTCTTTATTTACAAACCTGCCTGTGAGGAAGGCCAGCGCTAAAGGGAGACAGAGTCAAGGGACTATGGAGTGAGGGGCTCCAGCTTGCACAGCCTCCACGTTTGGATAGCACCCAGACCTTAAATCCTCCCAAATGTCTCTAAGAGGCTCTGGAGGACAAGTCCCAGGCCAGGAGCCAGCATCCTTCTGACCATTCCCCTTTGGGTGGAGGGGTCCAGAAAGTTACACTGGACCATAGGATGGAACCCAAGAAAAAGAGCTCCGACTGTAGGTATTCTAGCTAGCCGCAAGCAAGCCCTGGTCTGGGATGCTGAAGGAAGTAGAAGAGAGACCCACCCTTCTGTCTGTGCCAGTCTGCTTATCTGGGGAAAAAATATGGTGATTTCTTCCTATCTTCCATGTTCATTTATCCTCCCCCTTCCTGTTCACCTATTCCTTTCTTAAAAATTATTTATTTGTTTGTTTGTTTATTATTAGAGAGAAAGACAGAAAGAGGTAGGCACAGAGAGAGTTAGTATAGGAGTGCCAGGGCCTCCTGCTACTGCAAACAAACTTCAGAATGCATTTGCCACTTGGCACATCAATCTTTATGTGGATGCTGAGAAATTGAACCAGGACCATCAGGGTTTGCAAGCAAGCTCATTTAACCACTAAACCATCTCACAGCCTTCACTCTACCTTTTGACATTAGTGTCTCAGGGGGCCAAAGCTTTGCTTAATGTTGTGGGGGGCTTTGAGCATGGACACAACTCCAGTGTTTACTGAGCCCAGAAATGATAGTCTTGGCTACAAAGGCACAGAGCAAAGAATGAGCTAATAGGCAAGCTGGCCAGACCACAAGGTTCATAGTCTGGGGGAATAATTTGAACTTTGTGGTGGGAGTGGCGGCTATGGAAGGTTCTGGAGAAGCATGGCACAGTCTGGGTTGGGAATAAAAGGGCTTCTAGATCTTGCTCCTTTCCTACGTTCTTATTAAAGTCACTTGGCCTTGATTCTGAGTCAGTACTCTCAAGGGGAGTAGTTTGGGCCTCAAATGTTACATTTTTGGAGATATCTGTCCTGGCAACCCTATTTAATAACACAGCCCTGTGGCAGTCCTGAATTCCTTTTCTTTCTCTGATTATATATATGTTTTTTGTTTGGGGAAATTTTTTTCCTGTCTCATTTTTCTCCTCCTAATATACTTAAAAGTTTGTGCAGCTTGGCTGGGTGTGTTGATACACACCTATAATCCCAACACTTAGGAACCTAGGGCAAGAGGATTGCCATGAGTTTGAGGCCAGCCTTGGAAACGTAGCAAGTTCCAGGCTACCCTGGGTTGCACAGTGAGACCTGTTTCCAATATATATATATATATATATATATATATATTTTCCTGTCAAATGTCCTTCATAGAACACAGGCCCAAAGAGCAGGGCGTCAGGTACCTTACTTGCTGCTGACCACAGTGCCCAGCTCAGTGCCTGGAACCCCGGAGTGCATATCCCTTTGTTGAGTAAGTAAGGAGGAACGTCTGCCTGGAGGAACAAGTATGGTCTGGCCTGTTCCTTCTCTGGCACCACATTGCTGGCAGCATCACCCAAGCCTCCCAGTGGAAAAATCTCAGCAAAAACCAGACAGAACAGTGTTGCTTCCTCCTCGCGTCTCACCCTGCCAGGAGTCTGGGAAGATCTGGACTGTTCTTCCTTCACTCTCTTCTAAACCACCATCACACCATGATCTTCAGTCACCCTGGAGTAGAGCCCGCCAGGCACACTGCACCGAGGAAAAGCGAACAAGCTGTAGGATGCCACCCCAGGAAAAAGGGCTCTGTTGCCCAATCAGAAGGTGCAGATCACTAAGCACACTCTGGCAGGGCCCTGCTACGGCTTGGCTGCACCATGGCCTCCATCCATTCCCTGCAGGGAACTTTTCTTCCCATTTTACAGATGAAAGAATAAAGACTAACAGAAGTTTGTGGAAGCTAGGCATACATAGTGGTGCACTTGGGAGGCAGAGGTCGGAGGATCACTGTGGGTTGGAGGCCAGCCTGGGCTAGAGTGAGACCCTCCCTTGAAAAACAAACAAAAAATAAGTTTGTGAACATGGCCATGGTCTCCCCCAACCGAGGAGACTGGCTTTCAATGCAGCTCTGCCCTATTCTACCCAGTGTCTGTTCCTGGGACTCAGCCACTGCTCCTGGGCTGGGAAGCAAGCAGCTGGAACGCAGGGGTCGGAGTAGGTGGATGAGGGTCTGTCCAGGGTGCTAACCCTAGGTGCTCTCCTCCATCAGCCTCTGGCAGCTATGGGAGCCAAAGTCCTGGCCACCTCCCAGCAGAGAGGACAATGACCTCATGTCTGTCACCTGGCCTGAACTCAGCAGAGTGCTGCGGTCCTGCCTGTCCTGGGTGATGTCCAGCTCATCTCCCCTCCCTCTGATGTGGACAGCACTGGAGTCCAGAATTGGGCTCACTGTATGTGCTGTCCCAGCGGACCCAGAGATGCCCTCATCTGGTGGCCCTTGCACCCTATACCAAGGTCTGTTCATGTTTGGGCCAAACCCTGAAGCTGGCATGGGGGGCTTCACTTTCGTTCCTTTGTAACTCAGTGCACACACCTTTAGAGCAGAAACACTCTCAGTAAACATTACTATTTTCCTACTATGTGCAAGGTAAATAAGATACATTCAGTTTCTGCCTTTGAGGCCCCTGAAGGGTATGTTAGGGCATAATCACTAGATAGACATGGGAGCTGGGAAGATGGCTCAGTGGTTTGAAATGCTTGCTTGCAAAGCCTTCTGGTTTGACTTCCATTCAGTATCCACGTAAAGCCAGATGCATAAAGTGGTGCATGCATCTGGACTTCATTTGCAGTGGCAAAAGGCCCTGGCCTGCCCATTCACATTCATATTCTCTCTCTCTCTCTCTCTCTCTCTCTCTTAAATAGATAAAAAAATTACATAGGCCATAGGGAGTCATATAGGATTGCAGGGCCCAGGGAGTGAGATGGATACTCTGTGGTTTAGGGAAGCTAATCAGTCAGCAGTGTGTGGCAGAGTGTAGTTGGGTTTTGTAACAATTAGAGCTAATGTGCTAAGAACATGCTGAGTGCTAGATGATGTTTCAAGCATGTTGTAGGTAGCGCTTAATCCTCAGTGACCTTAGGGCTCTATTGTCATCCCCATTTTGTGGATGAAGAGACTGAGGAACATAGAGATGGCAAGGTTAGCAGATGGTGAAACTGGGCTGTGATCCCCTTGGGCTCCAAAGTCTGAGCTTTCAACATCAGCCAGAGCTATTTCTCACAGCCATCTCTACAGGAAGAAGTGTGGTTGGGCACAGGGCTGGGCAGTGAGACCAGCCAGGGACAGAAGCAAGTACTGCCTGCAGTCCTAAGGCTGCTGGCCCTGGAGGGCTCACCTGTGAAAGGGACCAGGAAGTCCTAAGGGCAACTGGAACAACAAGGATTCTTCATGGAAAAAAAAACCAGATCTAAGATTACTCACGGATAATGACAATAGTCAGCATATTCTTGGCCACGGCCCATACTGGGCAGCTTCATTCACATAAGAGAGACTTTAGACCCCAAAGAGAGAGCCATCTTATCACCACTACAGTTTCCCCTGATAAGGTCCTCTGGGAATACTTAATCCTTTCTCCAAGAGTCATTCATTAACATACTTACTTTCTTAAATGGGGGAGAAAGCCTTATGGTGCTCTAAAGCCTTCTAGTTTGGGATGTCAGATTACTCCTGTAAAGGGGTGTGAGTTGCTAAAGGTGACCAGGCAGGTGGCAGGAGAGAAAAGGTGCCCAGGGCTGAAGCTGGGCCAAGGCCAGCGGAGGGGAGATGGCTGAACCTAGAAAGGGCTTCCTGTACCATCTTGATGCGATTACCCCTGATTCCTCTGAGATGTTCAATGCCAACACCTGGAACTACTCTGTTGATATAAGTAATACTTGAGAAGTAAAGAGGGATTGAGTTGGATTATCTCACTAAGATCCCTTCCTTGTGGTTTCAAAAGTTGGTAAAGATACCATCTACATTCATCTTTTCCTGAGGAAAAATCACACAGAGTGTGGAAGCTCATAGAAGAGCAGTGTCTGACCAGGCCCTGCACCTACACCATGCCAGGGTAGATGGGCAAGACCACCATGCAGGGACCCTAGCTCGGAGCTCCGCTGAGGGGCAGAAGGTAAGCTAACCACATCGCTTCAGCCTCCCCCAGTCCTCTGGAGCCAGGACCACCCAGCTCTGCATGGTGCCCTGTGTAGAGAGGGCCAGACTTGGGCTGTACCCTTCAGGAAGCCTACAGAGGGCCTGTGCACAAGTCCTGGCTGGAGGGCCACAGATCACAGGCCACAGAAAACCACAGGCTACAGCTCCCAGGCTTGGGGAAAAGAGACACGAAAGGCAGGGGCACCTACCTGGAGCAGTAGGTGAAGCTGGGGGCTCAGGTCGGAGGGCTGCTTCAAGGCCTTCCTGCTCTTATCAGTCCTCAGGAAGAGGTGCTTCCATGTGACCTTACCGTGTCCCACCGATTCCCGACCACAAAAGTGGCTCCTTCAAGGCTCTGTGGTACAGGGACAATGGAACACTCTCAGGACAGGCAGGCACAGATCCTGGTCCTCCATGACCCCTGAGGAGTTCCTCCCAAGCCCAAGTAGTCTAGGCTCCTCCCCCACCCAACATGCTGGTCAGCATCTTCCCAGAAGCCAACTCAGGAGCTCTGGTGGGTGAGGGGCTCGTCAGAGGTGCCCAGACTCCAGGCTCAGCAAGTAAATACCCACCCCTGTTCTGAATTGATGAGGAGATGAAGTTCATCCCAGCAGGGCAGGGAGGGGGTCTATGGATGGAGAGCTGCAGGGGGTGGGGAAGTCACACCTTTTGGGCCCTGTCACTTGCCCCCTGGTGAGCTAGAGCACCCTACTTTCCTTCACTGAGGTGGGGGCTTTGGCCTGGATGTAAGATAAAGCCAGTAGGGCTAAGCTTAGGGGAGATCTCCAGAAGCACCTGAAAAGAGACTGCTAAAATGCAGATTGAAGGGCCCTCTCCTGGTCTACTAAAAGTGAATGTCCCGGGAGATGCCCGGGAATCTGCATTTCAAAACACTCCCATCACAAATGCACAGTAAGTTATGCTCTATGTACCTGCTGAGAGAAGGCAGACAAAGGGTTAGGGGCCCCTCTTTTGAAATCCATACCAGGGGAGCCCAAAGTCTGCAGAAACCAGCCAGGGAACCCTAGGGAGCTTGCTGACACTGATCTAGGTCTCACTTTCGCCACAGACAAGATGAAGGAGAGGCCCTTCCAGATCTGAAATTGCTGATGCAAGAAGAGATGAACCCGCTGAGAAAAGAATTTAAAAAGGAAATTCAAGGCCAGGCTGTCAGTGGTAGAGCACTTGCCCAGTATGTGCAAGGTTTGATCCCCAGCAGAGAAAAAAGAAAGATCAGGGTGATGCATTTTATTTTATTAAGTTTATTTATTTGAGAAGAGATAAAGAGAAAGAGCACGTCAGGGCCTCTTGACACTGCAAATGAATGCCAGACTCATGTGCCACTTTGTGCATCTGGCTCCATGTGGGCACAGGGAAATCAAATCCAGGCCAGCAGGCTTTACATGCAAGTGCCTTTAACCACTGGGCATTTTAAATAGTATTCTAAGGCTGAGAAGATAACTCAATCTGTATGTCAAGTGCTTGCCTCGCAAATATGCAGACTTGAATTCAATCCCCAGGACCTACATAAAATGATGCTTGTGGGGGGCCTGCACCTGTAATATCAGTGCTAGGAGGTGGAGACAAGTGGATCCCTCAAGCTCACTGGCCAATTAGTTTAGCCCAACTGGTAATCTCAAGGCCAGTGAGAGACCCTGCCTCAAAGGAGGTAGATAGGATTCTTGAGGAACAACAATTCCTCTAGCCTCTGCATGCATGCCTACATACTTACATACAAATGAACATGCATACACACATCCACACATGCAATGCATGCAAAAGAAATTAATAATATTAAATAGTATTTTCACTTTATAATCAGCTTCTTGAATATTCTCTTCTAATTCCAAAAACAACATGTTATGGGAAAAGCCCACCCCAGGTAATTTACAAGGAGGATGAAATCAAGCATATTTGTCCCTGTCACCCCAGAACTCTGTCACACTTGTGAGCATAAACATGGTCAAGTTTCCTAAGTTTTCTCCAAGTTTCCCTAAAACATGGGCAAATATACAACAACCCCTACATATATCTTTGTATGAGACCAACCAAGACCACATGCCTGGCACTCTGTTTTGCTCATTAATACATATCACAGCCATCTTCTGTATCCAACAGAGACTGATGCTTTCATTTTTAAAAAGTCATAGTACTCTACTGGATCAATGCCCTAGACTTTGACTATCCTTGTTGATGGATATTTAGGTTGTTCCTCACCCTTTTTTGTGACTAGGTCTGGCCTTGACCTTGCTATGTAGCCCAAGCTGGCCTGAAATTGGCAGTCCTCCTGCATCAGCCTTCTGAGTGCTGGGAAGAATGATGTGCACCACCATGGCTGCCTTGTTTCCCAATTTTTGATGCAAATAGTTGCAATAAACATTGATGAGGTTAACTATAAGAGTAGAAATTCCTAGGTCGAAGGTTATATGGATTCAATGTACTAAGAGATATGGCCAAAGTGCCCTCCAGAAACAGAGGATTTTACAATGTACCAGCAATGGAGGAAGCGGCCTGCTTCTTTCCATCCTCAACAATATGGAGCACCATCAAATTCTTCTTTATCATTAAGCTTTATTCAACATCTTTTTTCCATTAATTTAGTCTACAAAGCAATGGGTTTCATTGTGACGTGTGTGTGTGTGTGTGTGTGTGTGTGTGTGTGTGTGTGTGTGTGAATGATTGTGCCTTGCTGATATTTAATTCTTAAGCTTTGTCAATGAGTTGAAATATGATAACTTCTCTGTACTCTTCTTTTATTGCCAACAGGATAGATATTTCTCATTTGGGGGGGGGGTAATTGGCTTCCACATTTATTGTCCTGTGAACTGACTGCCCTTTCTAATTTAACTTCCAGATCTTGAGCAGTTTTTCTACATGGATGCAATTACCTTTTCTCAACTGTATTACAAAACTGTCATGTATCTCCAAAAAGAACCCTCATTTATGACATATTTTGTTTATAGAAATATCAGCGTTTTCTACAATATAATTACCAGTGTTCTCCTCTAGGGCTTCTGGGTATTTGTATTTACTTAACAAAACCTTTCTCACTTGAGGGTCCTACAAATATTTGTCCATATTTCCCACTAGGACTGTTAGGATTTCCTTCTTTCTTTTCGTTAAGCTGTGACAGTATCTAGAATTGATACTGGTGTAAGGATTAATGTGAGGCATGGCTTTCTTGTTGTCCTCAATTACACGTATGTCCTAAAGTCATTTTTGATGAATACATTTCCTACCCTCCCTTGATGGATTCAAACTAGGTAGGTAGGAAGAGTATGAACTCAGAGTCAAGTGCCAGGTTCAACTTCCAGCCCTACTGGCTCTAGGCAAGCTTACCTGACTTTACTTTGCTTGGATTTCCTTGTCTATAAATGGAGGTAATTGAAGTCGGGTGTGGTAACACATGCTTTTAATCACAGCACTTGGGGTGCTGAGGCAAAAGGATTGCTGTGAGTTTGAAGTCAGCCTGGGCTACATAGTGAATTCAAGGCCAGTTTGGTCTACATCTTGAGTCCCTGTTTCAAAAAGCCAAGAGCCGGACATGTAGCCCAGGCACAGAGAGCTTGCCTAGCAAGCACAAGACATCAGGTTCGGTCCTTAGGGTCACAAAAAGAGGAGGAAGGGAGAAAAGGAAGAATACAATATATTGTGATGGTGATTAAATGAGTTATTACAACTTAAGCGTGTAGAGAGATGCAGCTACACACTGTCCATCACAGAACCCTCCTTCTAACCTTGCTTTAGTAGGAGAATTTCATGATGACTCAGTTTTTTCCATGATCAATCTTAGGTATACAGGAATATGCACGCTGAAAGTGATCGGATGGAAAATGATATCCCATGCAAATGGTAATAGCTATGCTTACACTGTCCCCCCCCCCCAAAGTTCATGGTTGGACATTTAATCACCAAGGCAACCGTGCTGTGAGTTAGAGAGCTGATTAAATCAGAGGTCTCTGCCTTCATGAATGTGCTAATGTCATTATCGCAGGAGCAGGTTAGCTATGGGGAAAGTGAGTAGTAAGCAAGCCCCGCCCTCCTGTTCTCCCTCCTGCTTCCGCTTCCTCTGTATTGTGATGCAGCAAGAAGGCCCTGAACAGATGGAGCCACTCCATCTTGAACTCCTCAGCCACTACAACATGGGCCAGACAAACTTCTGTTCACTTAAATGGCCTAGCTTTAAGATATTCTGTTTATAGCAGCAAATCACAGCAACAAAACCCCATTAATACAAAAAGCAAGTACAGCCAGGGGTGATGGGAATTATAGTCAAAAACTACCACGAGAGACAAAGAATATTATATAATGATACAAGGTACATCCACCAGAAAGATTTACAGTTATAAACATATATGCACCTAACAACACAGCACTCAAATACACGAAGCAAACATGGACCAAACTGAAGGGAGAAATTGTAGCATAACAACAGGAGATTTAAACCTCACTTTCAATTATAACTAAAACAGCCAGTCAGAAGACCAGCAAAAAAGCCTGACGAGAATAACACTATAGAACAGCTGGGCCTAAGAGACAGACGCCAAGCATTCACCAGCAGCATCAGACCACACACAAGCCCATGTGGGATAGATCCAGCATAGACACCATCGGGTTTCGGATACAGGTTTGGGAACTACTGATGTATGCTGGTGATTCATGTTCTATTCCACTGAACTGTGGTGAGCCAGTTCTCGGGCCTCACTCCAAGTGCTGAGAAGCAGAAGTAAACAGCAGCAATGTAAGAGCAGCTCCCACAGCCTTTGGTTACAGGGAGTTCTGGGTCTTTTAACACTTTTACTGATATTTTCAATGTTTCCTTTATATAGATATATTTGGTGTGTGTGTGCATGCATGCGTGTGTGTGTGTGTGTGTGTGTGTGTGTGGTATGTCTGCATGTGTATATGCAGATGCTCACATGCACATGTGTGGAGGCCAGAGGAGAACATCAGGTGTCATCCTCTGTGCTCTTCTACACAGAGTCTCTCACTAAACCTAGAGCTGCTGATTTTTTGTTGTTGTTTGTTTGATTTTTCGCTTGAACTGACTTACCAAGGAAGCCCAGAAATTCTCCTGTCTCTACCCCACAAAGGACTGGGGTTACAGGTGTGCATGTCCATGCCCAGCTTGCCACATGAGTGCAGGGATGCGGAGATCGAACTCAGGTCCTTGCAGGCTCTCGTGCTTGTGCAACATGCATGCTTACTCTCAGCTCCTGCTATGTTTTTTTAAAAGATATTTTATTTATTCATTTTTCCAGCAGAGAGAGAGAGATACAGAGAGAGAGAGAGAGAGAGAGAGAGAGAGAGTGCACCAGGGCCACCACCTTGTGGGTTTGACCTATATGGTTACTGGGGAATTGAACCGGGGGCCTTAGGAACTGGAGGCAAGTGCCTTAACCTCTGAGCCATCTCTCCAGCCCCTGCTATGTTTTTTTTTTCCTGCTATGTTTTTAATAAATCTATTTATATATAAATGATACACTGTGAGCTTTACATTAATAACCATTAAAAGTTTTTGTTCCTTTGGAATTTTGCTTTGAGACATGTAACACACTATGTGGTGAAGACTGGCCTTGAAATTCTGAACCCCTACCTCAACCTTCCAAGTGGAATTGTAAGAATGCACTATTAAACCCAGGTTATGCAGCACTGTGCATGGAACCCAAAACTTTGCACGTATCAGGCAAGTACTCTACCAATTCACCTGCATTTTCTAGCTGTTGTTCAGATTGCATTTCTTTCCGTAGCCCAGACTGGCTCTAAACTCTCAATCCTTCAGCTTCAGCCTCTCAAGTGCTGGGAATCCAGGTGGGTGCCACACCCACCATACCAGCTTGTTTTGAGCTTCATGGAAGGATGTGGAATTCTCTGAAGTCTGGTGTGATTGCAGTGCTTAAATAATCTTGGCTTCGTTCCCTGAATGTTTGCTTGACACTGTTTAAAGTTAGCTGTCTTAGGAGAACTTGATGGAAACTCAGTTTCTGCCATGAGTACTAGTCCATTTGGACCCAGGACACTATCCTTGCAGCCTGGCTTTCAACTGTGTTTGCACATGGCTGAATGGTGTCCTGAAAAACTCTGGTTTCTGGGCTGGGGAGATGGCACAGCGGTAAAGTGTTTGCTTGCAAACCCTACCAGCGGGGCTCAATTCCCCAGCACCCATGTAAAGCCAGACACAAAGTGTCACATGCATCTGGCATTTATTTTTTCAAGAGACCCTGGAGCATGCACAGACACACACACACACACACACACACACACACACACACACACACGTAAATAAATTTTTTTAAAAAAGAACTTTGTTTTCTGTGTATCAGGTAATTATTTCCCCATTTTCTTGTGGGATTTTATCTATTTTCTGCAGTCTTTCCCCAACTCTCCTTAGATTAACTAGACTTTTAAAATATATATTTATGTATTTTAAAGAGAGAGAGAGAAAGAAAGAGAGAGAGAGAGAGAGAAAGAAAGAGAGAGAGAGAGAGAGAGAGAGAGAGAATATGAGCAAGCCAGGACCTAATGCCACATGCGCAGCTTCATCTGGATTTCCATGGGTAGTGGGGAATTGAACCTGGGCCATCAGGTTTTGCAAGCAAGTGCCTTTAACTGCTAAAACATCTCGCCAGCCCCCTAGACTAGCTAGATGCTGAAGTCATCAAATTATACAAGAGAGTTTTGCCCAGGATCTTATTTCCTGTGCATACAGGCCAGATACTGATGTGCTAAAATCAAGAAAGAAAGGCAGGGTGGAGGGCCTCGATATACACCAGTCATTCAACAAATATTCAGAACTGCCACAAGCCTATGCATATCCCCTGGTCTGGGACACACCACACCTCCTTTCCTAATTCCCAATTCCAGTCAAGCTACCAATGCCTAACCTGACCTGTCCTTAAACATGCCAAGGTTACCTCCTCCTGGACCCTTCCCTGCCTCCCCACGGGGAAGTTGTTGCCCTTCTTCTGACAACTCAGATGACTAGTTTTAATTCTTTTTTTTTCTGAGATAGGGTCTCCCTCTAGTCCAGGCTGACCTTGAATTCTCTATGTAGTCTCAGGCTGGCCTCGAACTCACAGCAATCCTCCTACCTCTCTGCCTCCCGAGTGCTGGGATTAAAGGCGTGTTCCACCACGCCCGGCTTAGTTTTAATTCTTGAAAAATTAATTTCAGCTTTGCACAGTGGCAGTATCGTAGCCAATGAGGTTTATCTGAGGCATGATTATTGCTAATTTAAAAATTAAACATCAAAAAAGTGGTAGACTCTGTGATCTTGGTACTCCGGAGGTAGAGACTGGAGGATCAAAAGTGTAGGGTCATTCTCTGTTGCATAGTGAGTTCCAGGCCAGCCTGAGCTATGTAAGACTTTAGCTCAGAAAAAAAAGGAAAAAAAAAAAAAAGCATGGTGGTGCACACCTGTAATCCCAGCATTTGGAAGGCTGAGGCAAGATAATTGCTTTAAATGGGGCTGGAGAGATGAGATGGCTCAGTGGTTAAGTTGCTTGCCTGTAATGCAAAAGGACCTGAGTTCAATTCCCCAGTACCCACATAAAAATAGATGCATAAGGTGGCGCATGCATCTGGAGCTCATCTGCAAAGGCTGGAGGCCCTGATGCACCATTCTCTCTCTCTCTCTCTCTCTCTCTCTCTCTCTCTCTCTCTCTCTCTCTCTCTCTCTCTCTCTCTCTCTCTCAAAAGAATGAAGAGAATTGCTTCAAGTATCAGGTCAGCTAAGACCCTGTTTAAAGAAAAAGGAAGGAAGGGAGGGAGGGAAGAAAGGGAGGAGGTGAGGAGGGAAGGAAAGATAAAGGAGAAAGGAGAGAGGGAAGGAAGCAAGGAGAGAGAATGGGGGAGAAAGAGAGAGAGTAAATAGAGTAAATACAATTCCCCAATTCTGCCTGTGCTGGCTGACAGGGATGGCACGGTTTCACTGTCTCTTCCATTACTGTGGGCATCCACTATTGTGGCCAAGACCTATATTTCCAGGTGTTGCTGCCCCAGATGTCCCAGGGACCATCCGCTTTGCACATGCATGAGTTTCCCTAGGATCCTGTACATATCATAAAGGATGGACACCTGCAGCTTGAGTAGCCTTGCCTGGAAGTTCCCTGGCACTCTATACTGCTGCTCTCATGGATCTTCCCCATGGGTTTCCAGGGGACATGAGTGTGACTGGCACACAGAGAACACTGGCAAGTGAAAGGATAAGCTCACTGTCTGGAGAAGGACAGGCTAGGGTGCTCCAAGCATTACAGACCTCTGCAAGCTCAGATGTAGGGAGGGGCTGCAGGGAGGAGGTAGCATGTGAGTTACACTTTAAAGGACAGGACAATGGGACAGATGAGAATGGGGACCAGGACAAGCTCTGGGAGGGAAAGAGATGGGATAGTGTGGGAGCAGAAAATGTTTCTTTTTTCTGAGAGAAATTTTCCCAGTCATGGTTCTTAGCTAAGAGCAGAGGCAGAGAAAGCTGGGCATATGTTGTAAGAACTTCAAGGTGATCAATCCCATGCATCCCCTCCTCATACATACAGCAAGGCCTCTGAGCAGGAGCAAGAGCCCAGTGTGGAGGGAGGGGCCTGATCCTGCATGAGAACTCAATAGCAGGCTCTGGGGCCAGTGAAGAGGGCTCAGGGCAGAGCTGCGCTTTCACCCTGGCCATTGCATACAGGGCAAGAGCTGGGAGAGCAAGAACAGAACCTGGGTCTCCTACCTCTGCCTGTGAGGGGCAGGGACAGGGATCTTACCCTTCCACTCTTGTGACAGGAGCTGTCCTTCAGCAGACAAAGCTTTGGGCACCTTGCCCAGAGTGGAAGGAAGGGGAGAAGCCAGCGACCTTCACTTCCCTTGGTCTTAAGCAACCTCAGCAAAACCACCACCAGAGGTGAGGGAGGGTTACAGCAGAGGTGAAGGGAGGGTGTACAGCAGAGGGGAGGGAGAATGTGCAGTAGAGGGGAGGGAGGGTGTACAGGAGAGGGGAAGGAGGGTGTACAGCAGAGGGGAGGGAGGGTGTACAGCAGAGGGGAGGG
>PVHP010033184.1:0-19760 GCA_004024765.1 Zapus hudsonius | reverse complement strand
AGTGAGTATATTTGTTAACCTACACTGATCTCACTCTCCGATGCAGATTGTGTTTGTATTTTTCAGAATGCAGCAAGAGAGCTGGGGCCCATCTCACCCTACCAACCGACTGTAGGCCTACCTGATATCCTGGCAAGAGAGGAGCCACCACAGTCATACCGTGGAGGATCCATATGGAACCCCGCAGAGAATGACGGGAGGAACGAGGGACCCACAGCCACAGACATTCAATCTACACAGGATAAGCCAGT
Source organism: Zapus hudsonius (assembly GCA_004024765.1). NCBI lineage: Eukaryota > Metazoa > Chordata > Mammalia > Rodentia > Dipodidae > Zapus > Zapus hudsonius. The sequence goes on along the minus strand of PVHP010033184.1, from coordinate 19,509 downwards.
GAGACAGAAACCAACGATCTTTGACACAAAGACCCCTAAACTCACAACCTTAAAGCAGCCTTAATACTCATCCACCACGACTCAGGGAACTGAGAAGAGGGGGCGGAAAGATTGTGAGAGCCGTGGTGGGGGAGACTATCCAGAAGCTTGGCACCCTTCAGTATCAACACACTTGGCCCAGGAGGACCGGGCTGAGTACTAGGCTATCCAGGGTCCCCTGCCACAAGGACTGATCCAGACAATACACGGAGGAGGATATCCAGCTGATTGGGGAGGGGGAGCATTGGGGAATTGGGGATAACAATTCATTGTTTGCCCACTGAATAATGTAACACATTATGGACAATAAACATATATTTAAGAAAAAAATACTCATCCACCACGACTCTGGGAACTATGCAGAAGAGAGGGCAGAAAGATTGTGAGAGCCATGGTGGGGGAGAATACCCAAAGTCATGACCCCCCCCTCAGCAACAACATACTAGGGCCAGGAGAACCTGGCTGAATACTAGGCTATCCATGGTCCCCTGTCACAAGGACTGATCCAGACGACCCATGGAGGAGGATATCCAGCTGATTGGGGATGGGAAGGATGGGCATCGGGGAATTGGGACTCACTCCACTGTTTGCCCACTGAATAATGTAACTCATTATGGACAATTAAAAAAAAAAGAATGTCCACGGGGGATTATATATAGTCATTATTCTAATTCAGTATTCTGATCTAATTTACATTTGGGGAAATCCCTTTTCTACAATATAAACTGTAAAGAATAAACGTAGTAAAATAAACTTTCTAAAGATATGTCAACAACATAATCACAGAGGGAGGGTAATAAACTAACCGTGAGAATGGCATGCTCGTGATACATGTTTATCGAAAGGAAACATATTTAAAAAGGATTGAGAGGCACTGTTTGTAGACTGTAATACTAATTCAAATTTCTAAAAAAAAAAAAAAAAAAAGACTGACCACATCCTCATTTCTTTTTCCTCAATACCAATTAACCCATCTTCTCTTCCCAGGTTCCTTTATTCCCTCTTCTCCATGCACATGGATTTAACCCTTTAGTGTCAAAACATTTCTTTGTTCACTTATCTGATTTCTCATACTTTCAAAGTCCCTCCGAGTTCCTGTCCTTTTCCCTAGTCTACTTGAGTGGCTCTATATTCACTCTTTTCTTTTCCCAACCACACACACTCAACATATGTATACAAAACATTATTGTAGGATTCTTATTAAACACATAGAACATTTGATTTGTCATTCTCTTAAATAAATGATATGCTGTTCCTCAAATATGGGGACTCACCATCAAAAGAAAGGATTAGCCTCAAGAGAGCCTAGGATAGAGATATTGACCAGATAGAATGAAGACAAGGAGAAAACTTTAGACTCTGGTTGATAGGATTCATTATGGAGCTGGGATAGGAAGGAAGGAGGTCAGAAGGGTGCTAATAGGTTGGGAGAAGATTGAGAAATCAGAGATAGCAAAAAAAAAAAAAAGGTAAAGTGCAGGTTCGTTAATAGCAAGAGAGGGTGAAGTAAGATGATGAACATAGAAGAGAAATTCAAAGCTTATAAGAAAGTGCAAGACCCACAGACAGGCAGTGCTTTAGAGGTGCTGGAATAAAATAAAGATGGATATTGTGAATGTTAAAAAGACTGAACAACTGTGAATGTCTGATGACAATTTTGAGAAAAAGATAAAGAGAAGAGTTAGTAAAATTGAAGAGTGTGTGTGAGCCAGTCAAGGGACAGCAAAGCCAATGAGAAAGGCCAAGTGTCAGCTGTCTGCTGACCTCCAGAGGGGAGCAGCAGGAGGCACCCTTCCTCCTCAACCCTGGGAAGAGCGGCAGGGGGACAAAAGGACTCTCAGGGAGCACATAAGGGGACAGGTAGATACAGTGCCAGTGAGAAGACAGAAATAAGATAAAGGAAAGGGTGAGGGTGTCAGGGAATTTAGACATGTGTAAACTACAAAAGTTAAGCATTCTGGATAGACAGATTCAACTCTCCTGGAGCTAAACAAAATCTGCTAGACTGAGTGAGGTTCCCCACCCCCACTATTTGAATGAATATACATACTCAGGAGAAGGATGGAGAAAAGAAAGAGTTTCCCCTTGGATGTCCAATAAGACTGAGCCAACGTGCTTGGCAACACACCACAGAGTTCTAATAGGTTTCAAGCTTCATGGTCCTTGAAGTCAATTCTTGTTCTATCTTTTTTGCCCCTTCAATCAAAAAGTTCTTAAGTTAGCCTTAAAACTTCTTATAAAACAAAGCATACAACTATCATTTGATTCAACATCTATACTACTTGGTATTTGCCCAAATGAGTTAAACACTATGTCCACACCATAACGTGCAAAAATATGCTTATAATAGTTTTATTCATGATGCTCAAAATGTAGAAGCAACCAAGATGTCTTGCAACAAATGAATGGATAAACTGTAGCACATTTACATAATAGACTATTACATAAATGGTTAAAAAAAAAACAGGGCTGTATAGTGAAATCCTGTCTCCAAAAAAGATTTTTTTAAAGAGGTTATTGAAGTGTTTAACTACTTTCAGGAGTTTAATCCTTGCTTTAACTAAATTTTGAAATATATTTCTCTAGTCATATATGTCAGCTTTTCCTTCAACTGGAAGACCAGTCACGTCTGTTTATTCAAGTGTCAAGGAAACTGATTATCTCCCTCTTCTTATAAAACCAAACAAAGGAGTCTGTGAGGAAACTGGAGTGTTGTAGCCCCACAGTTTCCACATATGATGTTCATTTGCACCACACAACAATTTAAAAGTTGGCCCCCGTCCTTTCTTCTTGCATATCTTCTGGGAGAGTTTATCCATTTTATGTCAAGAAGATGATCCTAAGAGGAGGACTTGCCCTTTGCTCAGAACTTGCTGGAATAAGGTGAAATTCCATAAAGCTAAATGAACCAACATGCTCACCATCCAAAGCAGCTTGAGCACGTGAGCTTCTGAAAGCAGTGTGCTAGTTTGTGTAGACGCAGCCTAAAACTGACAATATGGGATCTATTATCTCACCAAAAAAGGATGTGACCTACATTTTGATAAACCAGCACTATTCAAGGAAAAAAATCTATGAAGACAAAGTTCCTTACTGATCAGATCTGGGGAAAGTAATTTGGGTGCAAAAGAGCTTACAAAGATGGTGAACCAAACTATCTTTTCAGTTCACCTCCAAGGTCCAAGCTGTTTCAGAAATGCTGCCAAGCTTCAGGGTGAAATAAGGAAATTTCCCTTCCTCTCAGCCAACTATGTCATTTACACCCTTGTTAAGATACATTCTTTCCTTAGAAATCTGGAGTCTTTTGTATTTGGAGATGACCTTGCATTCTCTGCCATAATACTCTGCACACAAGAGAACAGTCTTCCACTGCCAGGTTTTAAACAGTTCTTGTAGAGAAGAAAAATAAATTCAGCCTGAATTTCTGTTTTATTTTCCTAGAATTCATCTCTAATAGGTTTTTGTAGTTGTACTCTCTGAAGGTAAAAATGACAAAAAAAACAGGAAATGCAGCGTTAGTGCTTACTGACACGGGTTTTCACAAACTGCATGGGTAATTTTTCTGAAGTCTTAACTGGATTTAAGGACTCCCTAGAGGAGTAAAAAGATAAAATTTGCTTCTTTAAACATCTTTTTATTCCATCACACACTGTTTTCTTGCATTGCATAGTTAAGAAGTCTTGTTAGAATCATTAAAGTATAATTTTGACATGAACTGAGTCTATTTCTAAAGGTCTTTTCAAAATTTTTATAAAACTACTCTGTACTCAGTTGACAGGGAAATAGCAAATATTAAATCTTGTGTCTGTGAAATGCTTTGCTTTTTAAGTATGTAAGGTAATATTAGGAAAACAGATACAAAAAGAAATTGCGTGGTGTTAAATTCTTTTATAAAGGCTGACAATGTCATTAGACTTTCACAAACTGAATAGAGTAGTGTATTAGTCTGTGTTCTCTAGAGGAACAAAACTGAAAGAATGAATATGTCTCATAAAGGGGATTTGTTAGATTGGTTTGTACATGGTGCCTGGGCAGTCCACAATGGCTATCTGTAGACTAGAGAGTCAGAGAACCCAGTAACTGCTCAGTCCATAAGGCTGGATGGATGCCTCAGTAGTCTCAATCGGGTGCTAAAGACCTGAAAGATTCCTGAAAGGTCCTCAGTCCATGATGGAAGGCTAAAGGTGGGTTCTAATGTCTGTGAGGGATGGCAAGAAGAGTAGACGTACTCACCAGCATGTAGCAAGCACAGCCAGGCAAAGAGGCACTGCTTTTTCCTAGAATCTCTTCATATATATGAGAGGCTGCTCACTTTGAAGGAGGGTCTTCCTCCCTCAGTTAATCAGTTAATCCTTCCTGAAAACACCCTCAAAGATCTGCCCAAGTGGTATATTTGTTACTTGATTCCTAATACAATTGAGTTGACAAAACAGCTTTACTGTCACAAGTTCATATACCTTTTTCACTTATAGTCTTCAACTCAAAAGTATATACATGAAAACGTGGGCAGTATCTTTACAATTTTAGTAGCTATCAAATTTCCTGAGAGAATTCCCAAAGTAGCCCTTTAGATGAATCAGGGAGAAAACCATTCATGGACACACCTGAGCCACTGGTTCTTACCAACTCTAACTGGTGCTCCTGACATGCTGGGGAGATGGCTCAGCAGTTAAATGCATTTATTGGCCTGGGTTTGATTCCTCAGTACTCACATAAAGCCAAATGCACAGTGATCCATACAATCAGAGTTTGTTTCTCTCTCTCTCTCTCTCTCTCTCTCTCTCTCTCTCTCTCTCTCTCTCTCTCTCTGATAATTTTTTGATCTTTATTAGAGGTGGGGTCTCACTCTAGCTCAGGATGACCTGGAATTCACTATGTAGTCTCAGGGTGGCCTTCAACTCACAGCAATCCTCTTACCTCTGCCTCCCCAGAGCTGGGATTAAAAGCTTGCACCACCACTCCTGGCTCTGAGTAATTTTTTTTAATTTTTTAAAAAGATTTCAAGGGTGGACAGATGGCTCAGCAAGTAAGAGCATTTACTGCATAAACATGAGGACCTACACTTCATCCCAAATACCCACATAAAAGCCAGATGTGACCGCAAATGCTTGTAGCTTCAGTGTTAAGACTTGTGGGTCAGCCAGACTATAACCTAAAAGGGGCAGCTCTAAGCTCAGTGAGACATGCCATTTCAATGAAATAAAATATGGAAATAAAATAAAATATGGAAGAGTGATTGAAGATACCTGATGTTCTCCTCTGGCCTCTGCACACATGCACACAGGGCATGCACACACATTCATTACACTCTTTCACAGTGTTTTGTCTTAAATAAAAACATAAAGAGCAAAAGCTCTCCATGAGGTGTGGTGGCACACACCTATAAACTCAACACTTGAGGATAAGAAGTTTAAGGCCATCCTCAGCTACATACTTCAAGGCCAGCTTGGGCTGCATGAGACCTTGTCTCAAAACAGACAATAACAACCAAAAAAATTTTTTTAATTAAAAAAAACTACCAGGTATAGCAGCACCCACCTTTACTTGCAATTTTCAATATTTGGTAGTCTGAATTGGGAAGATCTGACCTCCAGGCCAGCCTAAGCTACATAACAAAACTCTGTCTTGGGCGAAAAACGTAAAAGTGATTAATCCATTCATTTCTATAGTCAAATAAAGTGTTTAGTTAAATTAGTAAATAGACCATCATCATATTTACAAATAGTTCCTTTAGTCTGTTTTTCTACTATTTAATCAAAGTCTTCTGTATTGTGGAATGTTCTAAAAGTGATTATTATTGGTTGCCCCTGTGAAGAATGGCTCCACTAGAGCAGAAAAGATAGAAATATATTTTAAAGATTTTAAGTCATTTCACCATTCTCAAGATCGTTTTTTTTTTTTTTTTTTTTTTTTTGGCCAATGAAGTGTGCAATGTTTTCCTCGCTATATTGAAATTTTTTTCCAGTTTCAAGATTTGATGTGACTGCTACATTTTTATGTATGTATATTTATAAATGAAGGGATGCAGATCATTAATTATTATGACACTTTATATGTAATACCTGCCTAAGTTACTAGATATAACTTTATATGTAATACCTGCCTAAGTCATTATAAACGAACACAGAATTATTAAAGGAAGCCACTGTATTTATGAAAAAACTGTATTCCATAGCATGCAACCCTGATGACTGATAGCTAGAACCAGTGGGGCCAAGACTGCCCAGGCCAAGGAAACAGGCAGTGTGCAGCTCCCAAGAATGTGCCTTCCCAGTGCAGAGATTTAGTCTTCACCAGAAAATTAAAAGTAAGCCACTATCAATTATACAGCAAATGAAAACATTTAGCTAAAGAACAATGCTTAAAATAGAGCAGCAAAAATCTACATGTCCTTCAAAAGATTTAAAGTCAAAAATACCAAACTTTCTGAGCATGGTGGCCCTTGGGTGGCAGAGGATCAGGAGTTCAACATCACCCTCGACTACATAGAAAGTTTAAGTCCAGCCTGGGCTGTATAAGACGTTGTCTCCAAAAAGGGGAGGTGAGGGGAAGAGATAGGTCAGTGTTTAACAGCACTTCCTATGCAGGCATGGGAGCTGGAGAAGGCCTGGGAGACCACTCAAGTTTGAATCCCATGACCCATATAAGCATCTAGGCATGACCACACTCAACTATAATGCTAGGCTGGTAGAGGGACCGAGACAAGAATCACCAGAGCCAGGGCAAAATGGCAAGCGCCAGGATCAGTAAGAGACTCTGGCTCAAATGAGAACATACAGATGGAGGGCAGCCAATATTCAGTTCTGGCAACTGTGGGTAAGTGCACTCCACCACAGGAGAGCAAATGAGGAACCATAAGGGTACGTGCACATGCACATGCCACACACACACACACACACACACACACACACACACACACACATACACACACGGTCAACAAAACCACTTCATGTTCTCTCTCATATATGGAATCTAGATGTGTGTGTGTAGGTCATGAACATAGAAAGGGATCATGAGGACCATGAGAGAAGAGAGGGTGGGGGAGAGAAGACAATGGAACACCTGTGACATGAAAACAGAAAGGACTATTTGGGGAGAGGAAGAAAGTCAGAAAAAGGGATCCAGGGGAATAGAAGACAATAAAGGAAGAGGATGATTAAAAATAAAAGAAAAATAAAATACAGAAAAGAAAAAAATTCAATTGGTTGACTACATTTCTTAATGCAAACTTTAAAAATGTATGTTGATGGCTTTAATAATGTAAAGCTTCAGTGTAATAGAGGATACTGTGGAATGCCAAAATTGATTTGATTTTCACAACACAAACACTAGTGTATGAGAAGCAAAGACATAACATGGATCTTGTTTTGTAGATATTTTATTAGTTTACATTAATTGTACAAATGATGCATTTTATTATGACATTTTCATACATGTATATAATGTTCTCTGATCATGTTCACACATACCCATTACTCTCTCTTCATGATGATCCCTTCATTACCCAAACAGTCTTCCCTTTTATGTATATGTATTTTTAATCTAGATCCAGCATATGAGAAACAACATGTAATATTTTTCTGCTTTGGCTTATTTCACTTAATTAACACTAACTGATCTCCAGTTTCATTCACTGTCCTGCAAATTACATAATGTTATTTGTTTTGTAACCAAATGAAACCATGCTGTATATGCTGCCATTTTCTTGACCCATTTACCTGTTGACAGGCACCCAGGCTGATTCCATAATGTAGCTATTAATAGCAGTGCTAGGATAAACATAGATGCACAGATATCTCTGCTGTCCACAGGCAGATAACCAAGATGTGGCACATCGACTTGGGGTTCTCTAAGGAACCTCCTTGCTGACTCCTATAATGTCTGAACTGACATTCCCAGGAGAGGTGAATAAGGGTTCCCTCACTATCCTTTTCATGTCTTGTTTTTCAAGGTAGAGTCTTGCTCTGGCCCAGGCTGAGCTGGAATTCACTATGTAGTCTCAGGATAACCTTGAACTCGATGCTGTCCTCCTATCTCTGCCTTCTGAGTGCTGGGATTAAAGGCGTGTGCCACCACACTTCACACCCGGTTGTCTTGATAACCACTAGTCTGATTCTGTTGAAATGGAATCTCCCTATAATTTAGAGCTCCTTTTTCCTAATGGTTAAGGTTGTTGAAGATTTTTTCATGTATTTATTGGTCATTTGAAACTCCCTGTCAGATGAAAAGCTGACAAAGACTTTCTCACACTCTTTAGGATGTCTCCTCTCTCTAGTAATTGTTTCCTTGACTATGCAGAAGACTCTGATCACATTTAGTCCCATTTGTCAACTTGTTATTATTTCCTGCACTATTAGAGTCCTTTCAGAAAATTCCTTGCCTATGCTTATATTACCTAGTGTTTCCTATATATTTTCCTCTAGCAGTTTCAAAGTTTCAAGTCTAGCATTAATGGATTTGATCCATTTTTAATTAATTTGTATACAGAGATTTAGTTTCATTTTTCTTCATGTGGATATCTAGTTTCTTCAGCAACATTTGTTGAAGACCCTGTCTCTTTTCCTACATATGCTTTTCTGGGAAGTTTGCTAAAAAAAATCAAGTGGGTGTCATTATTATGTCTCTGAGCACAATCTGGAATCAAGAATTATGATACCTCCAGCATCAGAACATGGCTCTTGAGGCTCACAAGTTTCAAAGCTCAACTCCACATCTGACTCTTCAGCTGGGTGACCAAGACCTTATTTGACTCTCAAGGAACTTTAAGGAAAATTTTGATCCATTAGAAAAATCTATTCCTTTACTATTATTTATATTCTACCAAATCATCTATATAAAGGGTTGCCAGAGTTAACAAAAATATAGTTGTTGATTAAACATAATTTCAGACAAGCAATGAATAATAATACTTTCACAGAAGATACTTGCACTAAAATGCTATGTGTTGTTTTTCTGAAATGCGAGTTAAACTGTACACCTGTATTTCATCTGGCAACCCTGCTTCAACGCTTCTGCTAATTCTGTACCTGCTACTTTGCATTCTTTCACTTAGTAAGCACACCCAAACAATAGCACCATAAATCACGCTTTGGGCTATATGGCATGTAATTACACAATCAGCTGGCAGCCTATGTAAAAGACTATAATGGACCTAATGGGATTCCTAACTTTTGAAAAAAAGTGGAAACCATTTATGAGATTGGTTTAGGGCAGTTAAAGACACTGTTTCCATCTGTTCGTGAAATGCTTCTGAAATGGACATGAAAATTTTAGTATTTGCTTTTACCCAAATGGCAGTAATTAGAATTCCCAATTATGAATTTATGTATAAAATTATGAAATTTATCATAGCTGCCTATACACATATTCTTTAAGTCCATATATTCTGTCCATACAAGTAAATTTCACATCACTATGTGGATGTTTTTACATTTCCCTTTGACATTGCGACCTTATGAGTTTTAAAAAGAATTCATCTAAACTTCTAAATTAACTAATTAAAATTACTGAATGCTTTTTGCCGAAACTCAAACTTAGTTTTTGAATTCTGATCATGCAAACACTAAGAATTTTAAAACATTTGTGAAATAAAAATTTTACTTAATCAAGCATATATATTGGAATAGCAAAAACTTGAAACTTTAAATTTTAAGGTCCAGTTAAAAGCACAAAGTCATTAATGAAATGTTTGTGGCTTTTTTTACTGCCAGTAAAATTTAAGTGTGAACTCAAAGGTAGTTTTGATGATCAAAGCATATCAACAATATCAGGAAATCATCTATATAACATTCACCACCCTTCCAAAACAATGTATCAATGGTTCTCAAATAAATCATTCACTGTCTTGGAAGTGGTTTCATTAAATAAAATACTATTTGAACATTAGTGAAATGCTGATTATTTTTTAAAAGATCTGTTTACCTCCGAAGTAAAATAGATCTTCCAGTCCAAACTATAACAATACAAATAAAAAATAGGACAAACTTTTCTCTATTCATCTCTAAAGCATGACCTAAATAATTCAACTTCAAGTTAATATTTGTCACGCCAGAATAAAAAGCTTAATTTTATTTCCTCCCTCATAACCTATGAGAATAAGAAACCGTATTGCCCACATAGATAACAATCAGAAAGCTAAAACAGAAAACAGTTACAATCCCCATGAGTCATCATATTCCATTGACTAAAAGTCACAATTTAAGGAAATTCTGTGACCAACTGAACACCTAACAACAGTGCTAAGACCACTGGGGAAATATTGGAAAACAATGTAAGTCTTAAAGACTGGATATCTGGTGACTTTTCTAAACTAGATCATAATCTCAGGAAACAAAAAAAAATCTTGGGTTTCACAAAGTCCTTTCTTATACACTTCACTAAATTCATTTTCAAAACCAACTAAAAAAATTCAAATGTTTAAGGATTGAATAACTGTTTAACTTATCATAATATTCAGTTAGGCAGCAGCGTGTCAATTACAAGGTCCTCGTGTCAGCACTGAACTTCTCTTCCTCCCTCTTCTTTGTTTAATACTCCTGCAACCGTTTCCCAGGTGCCTTTCTAAGAAAGCGTACTGAGAAAAACAGCACAGCTGGGACTTTGGGGCAGCTATCAGGAGGACACTGCTTGATAATATCAAGTTGATATGTAGTGTCATCACAGAGTGGAATATGAGAGATAAGAGGTAAGGACTGGCAGAGTTGCAGAGGTATTTGTGCTTTATTTCTAAGGCAATAAACACTCATCAGAAAGTTTTAAGCAAGAAAATAGGCCAGGTGTAGTGGCACAGGCCTTTGAGGCAGAGGTAGGAGGATTGACATGAGTTCAAGGCCACCCTGAGACTACATAGTAAATTCCAGGTCAGCCTGGACTAGAGGGAGACCCTACCACTAAAAAAAATATGTAATTATAGTTGTTCATGCTTGCTGACCAGTTTTTGCCTCTCTCTCTCTCTCTCTCTCTCTCTCTCTCTCCTGTGCTATGGATCTATGGAACTGAGCCAACTTCTTCTGCCGTTGATGGTATTTCCTCTGGATTCTGTAAGCCTGAAATAAATCCTTTTCTCCCTTAAAAAAATGATGCAATTAGATCTGAACTTAGAAACAATAGCTACTATTCTGGAAAGAAAAATGGCCAACTAGGAAGAAAGCTTGGTAACAGAAGCCAAGCACAGTAGGTTGAACAACTGCAATGAAAGCTACCCAAGAAGAGAACCAAGCAGTAGCCTGGAAGTGATGGAAGAGAGAAAAGCAACACAGAGCTTCCAGACTGCTACAATGGTACCACGGATGGTGGTGCAATTGAGGAAGAAAGCAAAATATAAGGACTTGAAGACAAACCAACAAACCTGAGTATATTCATTCATTCAGTAAATATTTTTAATTTTCATTGATTTGTGTGTATGTGTATGCATGTGAAAGCCATGGAGCATGTGTGGAGGTCTGAAGACAATGTCTAGGTGTTTGTGTTCCACCTTCTTTGAACAAACTGCCAGACTGCAAAAGAACATCAAGACTAGCTGGTCAGTGAGCTTTAGACCCTCCTGGCTCCAGCTCCCATTGCCATCAGTGTGGATGGGGTCAGAGATGCATGTGCCACTTTGTATCCAACTTTACATGGGTTCTGGAAAATTGGACTTAAGCTGGAAGGGATTACCAGCACCCAGTATGTTTGTTTCACTTTTGACTCCCTCTATTGAAAACATTATTATCACAAACATTAGAAGTGTCAATGAACAGATGAATAAGTGAATCAGTCCTTAAAAGTAACATCACTAAATGCATTACAGTGTGAAAAAAAATGATTAGCATTCCAAAAAAGTTGTCAGTAGAGTCAAATTTCACTGGCTTTGGTTCCACAACAGAAATATTAAATATGCATTATAGATTTACTATAAAACATTGAGTAATGAGTGATGAGACCTACATTTTTCCTCACTCTGATATTTTATATAAATATATATTATATTAACTATTTTTATATAACTAAGAAATTTGTTGATATATAATTACCTGAGTAGTTAACATTGTTCTCAATTCACTCAGGATGAAGTACAAGTAGATGACAGAGTACAGGTGCCAGAAGTCCATATTCACACATATTAACACAAGTAATCACAGGACAGACATCTTAAGAGAAATGAAGAGTAATTTGCATAAATATGTGTCATACATGGTTTATTAAGAGAGGGTGGTTGCTGTGCACAGTGACACAGGTCAATAAGGTGGAGGCAAGGAGAATTGCAGTTCTAGGCATCCTCAGCTTCACAGCAATATCCTATCTTAAAAGAGAGAGAAAGGTAGAAGGGCAGAGAAATAGCCAATAAAACTGCTTTCTGCAACACTGCTACATTCTGTGAGGCTAAGTGAGAAGAAAGAATTACTGGTCAAAGCTATCAGGAAACCATAAAAGCCCTGTAAAAAAAATCATGCACTTATAGACTTTTCATTACTAGTCAATGGGCAATATTTTTATTAGAGGAGCTACCAGGTAAATTCCTCCGTGTTTATAAGATAGCTTCTAACTGGCTTTGAACTTGTCAAAAATCAAGGTGACAGGCTAGGGAGATGGCTCAGAGGTTAAAGGTGCTTATTTTCAAAGCCTGCTGACCTGGGTTCAATTCCCCAGTACCCACATAAAGCCAGATGCAAAACGTTGTGCATGCATCTGGAGTTCATTTGTAGTGGCAAGAAGCCCTGGCATACCCATGTTCTTATTCTCTCTTTCTTTCTTTCTCTCTCATAAATAAATTATTTTTTAATAAAGGTGACAAGCAATGAGCTAAGAGAATCCTGCCTTCCAGATCAAAGCTATGGTTGGTTTGCAAAAGAACTTTAGCCAAAATTCCAATTCTTTCATAAAAGAAGCTGTGTTTAACCCTAATGGGCATAAAGAGAGAAGCAGAGATGTTTCATCCTTCAGATCCTATTCTACCCAGTGGCTTGCACCTCATCCATTAAAACTTGATGGGTGGTAAGCACCTGAGACAAGAAACCAAGGGAACCTCGACTTCTGGACACCTGTGATTGAAAAGGCTGAAGAAAATATAGACAGCATTTTCTCCTAACCACACGATTACTCATAATAAAGTGAGTAGTAGCTGCCAATTTTTATGCTTCATTCCTTAATTTTAAAGATTTATTTTAAGCTTGGTCATTATTTATTTAAGGCCCTGCTCTTTATAGAATATGGTACTCTTTGGGAGGACCTCAGCCAATTTGAAAGAGTTCTGGCTTTATAGGATTTTTACAATCTAATCAGGAAAACAATCTGAAACAAACAAGCAGAGAACTAGGAATATAGCTCAGTGGAGAGTCTGTTTTCCTTGATATGGAGCCTCTTACTGATTCCAGAGTTTGCCTCCTGGTGACTCCCAGTGATTCTCTAGTCTCTGCTCCTCACAGGACTAGGGTTACAGATGTGCATGGCCACACCCAGCTGGTTATGTGGGTTCTAGAGATTTAACTTGAGTGGTCTTGGGCCCTTTCAGGCCCTCATGCTTGTATTTAACTGAAGAAGTGTATTTAACCACTGAGACATCTCTCCAGTCCTGAATTTTGATATTTAATTTTTACACTTGGAAATAGCTTGTATATCTTATAGACCAATATAGATGATGTAGGTAAATTCTTGTCTTATTCGTATAGGAATCTTGGTACTACCACCAATGTGAAACTCTCCTTATTGTTTTATTCATAACTTGTGTTCTATAATTTGGGTCTTTTTCTTCATATACTATTGGGTTTCCAATTTTCAGAAAGTGTACACTTGTTGGTACCTAGTTTTCTTGTTTGCTTTAGCTGGTTGGTTTGACCTACATCTCTATAAGTAATTTTCTTGTTGGTGGGACAAAATGCCCAACCAGAGGCAATCTGTAGAAGGAAAGTGTTTATTTCAGCTTACAGTTCCAGAGGGTAGAGTCCAACCTGGTGGGGAATGCATGACAGGAACAGGAAACTGGTATCACATCATCACATCAGCAGGAGGAAGTAAAAAGAGACAGATCAGCTTCCCTACTGACATACATCCTCCAGCAAGGCTTTACCTCCTAAAGGTTCTACAAACTTCCCAAATAGTGCCACTTTGCTGGGACCATGTGTTCAAACATTGAGTCCATGGCACGCATTATATTCAAACCACCACAGCAAACATTAGTCTGTGGTTTTTGGAGACAAGATTATTAGGTCTGGATAAGGCAATTGACCAAAAAATGGCTCACATGTTACCAGGTCCTGTTTCAAAATTATGTCATATAGACACAGACATGCAATTGATGAACTGAGAGAAAACTCAAACAATAACAATATAGGGTTGCTTGAGTAACTACCATGTGGCACACACTATATGAATCTGTGATGAGCTTTCTGTAGAACCACTGGAGGTCATTAAAACAGGGTCCTCTCTAGATGTTACAGGAACCCCTCTAAATGCAGAAAATTGGCTTCTAGGAGTCAGGAAGCTCCCTCTATCACAAGTGAGCCTGTTCCATTTCCAGGCTACTTTTGTTACCTGGAAAATTTTTCATGTCAACCCCAAATCAGAATCTTCACTGATATATTTCCTAAGCAATCCTATTTCTACCATTCTCATATGACAGTTCTTGGCATAGTTGAAGGGAGTTACGTGGGTATCTCTTCCCACACTCCAGCCACAATAATAACATTTGACATTTATTGGATGTTTACCACATTCCAGACACTGTTCCAAGCACTTTAGGTGTATTAACTCATATTTCTCACCAGCTTTAGGAAGTAGGGACTCTCTCTGATAGATGAGGAAATTGAACCACAGACAAGCTAAGTAGCTCCCAAATTCATCACAGTATATGAGTGGTAGGTTCTGATTTATTTGTGTTTCATTTAATATGTTCCTAGATTACAACTTTGATTCTATGCTAGGTGTACTTTAGCAGACTATCTAATATCCATTCCATTGGTAGAACTGCAAAATAAAATTGCATTTGTATTCAAGAGATAACGCTTCTAAATTTGAAATTCGTTGGATTGACCAAAAGCACACTACAACTGGCAACAGCTGGATTCAATTTTAATGTGTTTGATCAATGTATTTTTTTCTTTTCTTAAAAAAATAGGAGCAATTGACAGGTGTGGTGGCACATGCCTTTAATCTGAGCAATCAGAGGAATAAGTAGGAGGACTGCCATGAGTTCAAGGCCAGGCTGGGAGTACAGAGTAAATTCCAGGTCAACATTGGCTAGAATTAGATCCTACCTCAAAAAATGGGGTAGGGAATGTTAAAATAATAGTTAAGAAAATTTTATTTAACCATAAGAGACCATGTGAAATGAATCAGGGATTAGAATAATATCTATGAGTTCTTTAAACTGGGGTGCTGGATACAAAAGGTATAAATTCTTTAAAACTTGGGTGCTGGATACAAAAGGAAATATAGGACAGCTATTAAAGGCTCTAGAAATTTAAACCATGATCCTTGTCCATCTATGGAATAACGTGTCTTAGTCAACTCACACACCACTGGCATGAACCACCAATCCAGACTTGTTGACTTCCTGAGTCTGCAGAATCTCCATCCTGCACTGCCCTCCCAGGAAGGGATGTTTGTTTCTAGTTAACATGACTTCCTGAATCTCCTGAGCTTCCTTTCTCTCTTCAATTCAGAGGAAATCTGCTACACAACATTCAATATTATTGTGGATCACTTTTAGATCAAGTTGACAACAAAACTTAACTATCACATGCTGCATAGATTATTGAGTATCTTTGTCCTTGAGGCTCATCATGATAGCTGAACCTACTTCCTAGGGTTGTTGGGAAAACTAAACAAGAGATTCATGGAGCATTCTTTTGCTAGGTAGTTACACATGGTAGTTAATAAATTTGGGCTGCTATTATTTGTAAAAAGAAGAGATAAAATCTGAGACTTATTTTGAAGGAAGAACTGTCAGTCAGGACTTTTTTTTGAGATTTTGAGGTAGGGTCCCACTCTAGCCCAGGCTGACCTGGAATTCACTCTGTAGTCCAGGCTGGACTCACACTCAGCAGTGATCCTCAAACTTCTGCCCGCTAAGTGCTGAGATTAAAGATATGCATCACTGTGTCCAGCTGTCAGGACTTTGCAGACCTAAGAAGGAATGTGACTGTCCTCTGGACATGACATGAAAAGTGCATTCATGATCTCAGAGTAGGAGATCATTAACCCCATAAGACCTAAGTAATACCAATCCCATCAACAATTTGACAGAGGGCAGAGGAAGACAAAAAGATGAGACATGGACTTCAGGTCAAGATGGCAGACTTGCAACCATAAGAGAGCTCCCAGGGGTAAAGAAGACAAGGCTTTCCAGGCTTCCATTGGGCAGGGTAGGGGGAGGCAGCAGACCTACACTTTGTGGGCAATAGGGTTTGGGTACACACTCACGCTGGGGTATGAGGGTGCTTGAGCCAACCTGTTCTGACTCTCTCCATATCCCAAGCTGTACCTGCAGCTTCAGCTGATCTCTGATGATTCATGCCCAGTCCTGTGCCAACCCATGCATGCCATGGAAGGCCCCACAAGGCCCCCCACACCCCAAACCCCACAGGATTGGCCAAGCCAGGTGCTTTCCTACTGTCCACTTGTGCACACCCAGGCCTCCGTCACCACTCAGAGTCCAATCCCACACTGAGGACCCCACAGGCCTGGGCCCATGCCATCCTGCACCCCACAGCACTCCCCACACCCTGCTGTGTCCCGGTGGGCTCCATACCACCAGCATCACCTTTCGAACACTGCAGTGAGCACCCCACCCCACAGAAGACACTACAAGAGCAAATTCTTGCTCCCTTCTTAATAAAATAAGTTTTTTACCCCAAGATAGGTGGAACTCAACACAAGATGAACAACAAAAGTCAACAAACAGAGAAATCTCCACCAAGGTTGCCTGGACCACAATGGAAGTCTCTAATGAAAATAGAAAGACAATGGAAATTAAATCATAACAGGAAAACATAATAAATGAACTAGAAGCAAACAATCAAAACACCAACAATCACATAAATGAAATTGAGTAGAATCATCTCTTACAACACACTGCTTTTATCAATGTTTAACCTATTTGAAGAAAATCAGAGAGACCTCAAAAGAGAGATAAATGGACTGAAGATGAATCAACAAACAGAGGATCTCAATAACCAGCTGATTAAGCTTAATGAAGACATGATAAAATGCAAGAATGAATTCCTAGAAGCATCAAGTAAAATAAACCAAGACCTGAAGTTGGAACTCCACAAGGAAATGTATGTGATGTGGAAAGATGCAACAGAAAGCAAAAATCAAATACAGCTTGTAAAAGTCTCTCTAGAAATCCTTACTACCAGAGTAGATCAGGTGGAGAATAGAACTTCAAATCTGGAAGATAAGACAGGAGAAATTGCTCTGAAGTCCAAAAACTTTGATAAGTTCAAAAAATCTTACAAACAGAATATGAAGGCATTGTGGGATTCCCTAAAAAAGACCAAAGATATGGGTATACTGGAAGGAGAAGAAATTCAGGCCAAAGGCATGGAGAACATATTCGACAAAATTATTGAAGAAAACTTTCCCATTCATTCAAAAGAGGGACTCATCTAGATAAAAGAAGCTCACAGAACACCAAATACACTGGACCAAAGAAGGAATTCTCCAAGGTACATCATAATCAAAACTTTAAGCAATGCTAATAGAGAGTGCTTAAAGCAGCAAGAGAGAAACAACTCATAACATATAAAGGCAATCCCATCAGAATTACCTCAGATTTTTTATAGAAACCCTAAAAGCAAGAAAGGCTTGGAATGGAGCACTTCAAAGTCTAAGAAACTATGGCTTCCAACACAAACTAATGTACCCAGAGAAAGTATCCCTTGCATAAAGGGTGAAAGGAAAACCTCCCATGACAAAAGACAGCTCTATGCTTATATGAACACAAAGCCAAGTCTACAGAGACTACATCAGAAAATATTCAACACAGAAGAGTCAAAAAACTAACCTCAAGCAACTATAAGAACACATTAATCAAAAACAGAGCAGGCATGAAAATGTTCAAAGCCCAAGAAAGCAACAAAACCCATAAAATCTCCAACATGACAGGAATTAAATCAAACCTCATAATCATAAAATTAAATATAAATGGTCTTAACTCACCCATCAACCGACACAAGTTAACATGATGTATTGGAAAAATGGACCCGTCCATCTGCTGTCTCCAAGAAACCCACCCACTTCACCACTAAGGATAGATACTTTCTCAGGGTAAAAGGATGGAAGATGATTTTCCAAGCAAACAACTATGAGATTCTATTTTATTCCATCTAGAATGGCAGTCATTAAAAAAAAATCTAATAACAATAGATGTTGGTGAGGATGCAGAAAAAAAGGAACTCCCATTCACTGCTAGTGGGAATGCAAACTAGTACAGCCACTACAGAAATCAATGTGGAGGCTCTTGAAAAAAAGATGAAAATAGAGCTACCAACTAACCCAGCTATCCCTCTACTGGGCATCTACCCTCAGGGCTCCTCTCTCTAATCAGAGACATTTGCTCAACCATGTTTATAGTTGCTCAATTCACAATAGCTAAGAATTGGAATCAGCACAGATGCTCATCACTGGATAAATGGATATCAAAGTTGTGGTACATATATACAATGGAATTCTATACAGCAGTAAGGAAAAATGACATAATGAAGTCTTCAGAAAAATGGATGGACTTGGAATAGATCATACTCAGCGAACTCCCACAAGAACAGAAAAACAAATGTCAAATAGTTTTCCTCATCTGTGGTTCTTAATCAGGTTAAGCTTGAATAGTAAGTAAAAATGACAGCCAAATCAAGAGACAGATGATAGGGATGGAAGGGATGGGGGGAGGGAATAGATTGTGGGGAGAGATATACACAAAACTAATTCCAAAATGAATTGATATGATAGAATCCTTACTTTTGGACAGGAGGCTAAATGACATAACCTCCAGAGGAATATTTGAGTATTGTCTGGTAAGAAGGGCCCTGAAGAGGGTGGGAAGAAGCCTGACCATAAAACAATTGGCTCTGGCCTGTAACTCCATGTACCAGAAATTGGCTATTTCCCACACTGATCAGAGAGGCCTATGAGGTCCCTATAACAAGACAGGCTTCTATCAAAGAACTTGATTACCCACCTGAGGTAAAAGATAAGACCCTATTGCTAAAGACACCACAGGCTGCTGTCACACAACATTGAGAAGACCTGGCTAGATTCTGGAAGGGAACCAGTTCCCAGATGGTTAGTCTATATATATATATAGTACTGGACTGTACTACATGAGCTGCCAGGGGAAACTGGCCAACAGTGTTGGGAGAAAGCAGAGGACACTGCTACATGACAATGACCAGAATGGCAAGAAGTACACACCTGTGCAATAGTGGCATTCAAACTAGGTGGGTAACCAATAAGGGCAAAGAACCCTTAACTGGAACTGGGATCCAAGCCAAATTC
>PVHP010033183.1:0-19839 GCA_004024765.1 Zapus hudsonius | reverse complement strand
TTTTTTTTTAATATTTATTGTCCATAATGAGTTACATTATTTAGTGGGCAAACCATGCGTTGTTATCCCGACTTCCCCATTTCCCCCCCTCCCCATCCCTGATCAGTTGTATATCCTCCTCCGTGGGCTGTCTGTATTAGTCCTTGTGGCAAGGGATCCTGTATATCTTAGTACTCATCCCGGTCTTCCTGGCCCAAGTGAGTTGAGTCCAATCTACTTCATGGCTAAGCAGAGTTTTTCTGGAACCCAAGCCAGTTTTTTGTGAAACTCATTTAGTTTTCGCCCGGTTGGTCCCAGGCTGTGTTCCTTTGATGGAATACGTGTCTTCCAGGCTTTCTACTGGCACAGCCATGTCCTCTGACTGAGATGGCTTCTCTGGCAAAGAGAAAACATTTTACTAAAAATATTTAAAGTTTTTAAACATCAGAGACAGTTCACTGATGGCTACTCATACACAAATCCTCATGGCCTATGGTGACCTCGCCCAGGCAGAATTATTTTGAGGAATGAGAGTTTTAGACTAGCATTTCACGGGTGTGTGTATTCATTTCCAGACCCATAACAAGCCAGCAATTTTCTTTTTTTCCCTATTACAGTTTTTTATTTTTATTATATTTATTTATTTATTTATTTATTTATTTATTTATTTATTTATTTATTTATTTATTTTGGTTTTTCGAGGTAGGGTCTCCCTCTAGCCCAGGCTGACCTGGAATTCACTCTGTAGTCTCAGGGTGGCCTCGAACTTACGGCGATCCTCCTACCTCTGCCTCCTGAGTGCTGGGATTAAAGGCGTGCACCACCACGCCCAGCTATTTTTTATTTTTAAAATTTTTTGAATTATTTATGAGAGAGAGAGAGAGAGAGAAAGAGAGAGAGAGAAAGAATATGCATTTGCCAGGGCCTCCTGCCACTGAAAATGACCTCCAGATACATGCGTGCACTTCTTTGTGTGACTGGTTTCACGTGGGCACTCAGGATTCAAAACTGTCAGGTTTTATAAGCAAACATCTTTAATCACTGGGTCATCTCTCCAGTCTTTGTAATAGTATTTTGTTTCTGTTTTTCAAGGTAGGGTCTTGCTTTAGCCCAGGTTGACCTGGAATTCAATAAGTAGTCTCAGGTGTCCTCGAACTCATTGTGATCCTCCTACCTCTGCCTCCCTAGTGCTGGGATTAAAGTGTGTGCCACCATATCCCAATGTTGTTTAGATTTTTTTTTAGAATAATAAGTAGAAACTCTGCATGTATAGGTCTTGTGTTGGAATCCCCTTTTGCCTCCTCCCTGCCTCTGTTCCACTGACGGCCCTCCTCAGTGGTATTGAAGTCGGCAATTTTCTTACACAACTCTTTCCACTGTCAGAGGCAGTATAGTTGCAGGACATGGTGAATTGTTGCACGTGAATCACAGACCTTCAGTGAGGACAGTTGGGCAGCCTGTGATGGTGTTTAGAGCACAGACCTTTGAGCTAGCCCTCCCGTTCAAGTCTCTAGCTTTCCTAGTTGGAAGGCATTGGGCAAGGTACCTCTTATCTCCATGCCCCAATGTCCCTGGCTTAAAGTAAGAAAATAAAGGTATCTAACTCAGAGTCTTACAATGGGAAATGAATGGGTGAACTCAAGGAAAGCACTTTAGACAGTGTCTGATGATGTGTTAGTTAACTATGTGTTATTCTGCAAGTAGATAGGAAGTTTCTGGGAAAGGAACTGTTTCTCATTGCCTGGAGTAATGACTTTCCCTGTTATCTTTTTCATTTCAAGCATTCTTCTTCTGGGATGATGAAATGAGAGCTGGCCTACAGATGTGGGGAAGGAGGGGAGGAGGAATCCTAAAGACACAAATCTGGAAAGATATATGTCCTCATTTTTTGAGAAAGGAAGAGATGCTTTTACTCCCTAGTATAAAACGAATCCTCCTTAGGTAAAAAGGAGATCTTACCATGAGAATGTCAGTGTCTCCAGCTGAGCAACTCTTGTCCCATCTTGTGGCTGGGGTCTTTGAGAACATACGCCTTTCAGGAAGCAAAGCTTTCACCGCTTATTCAATGCCCTTTGGGTATCTAGGATGCTTTTTAAAACTAAAATCATAGAAGAATTTGTGAAGAAAGCCGTAACTGTGCAGAAATATTAAAATTTTGCTGACACTTGGAACATGGAGACATATGAAAACATTAGCTGTTGGGGAGAGAGGCAGACAGAAAGAGATTGAGTATAGGTGTGCCATGGCTTCCTGCCATTGCAAACGAACTTCAGGTGCATGTGCCACTTAGTGCACCTGGCTTTATGTAGGTGCTGCAGAATTAATCCCTGGCCATCAAGCTTTCAGGCTTTGCAAGTAAGTGCCTTTAACCACTGAGACATCTCTACAGCCCTAAAACTGTTTCTTTTTTTTTTAATAATCAGCACATTTTTTGTAAATTTTATTTTTATTTACTTATATGCAAGGAGAGAGAGAGAGAGAGAGAGAGAGAGAGAGAGAGAGAGAGAGAGAGAGAGAGAGAGAGGAGAGAGAGGAGATACAGAGAGAATGGGCATGCCAGGACCTCCAGCTACTGCAAATGAACTCCAGATGCATTACCACTTTGTGCATCTAGCATTATGTGGGTACTGGGGAATCGAACCAGAGTTGTTAGGCTTTGCAGGCAAGTGGCTTAATTGCTGAGACATGTCTCCAGCCCCACCTCTAATACTGTTTCTTAATGAAATTGAAAACCTGTGATAGAATCCACTTGTGACAGAATCCAGGATTATTTACAACCAAAACAATCACAAATATGTCACTTTTGTGATCTTAAAACTAATCACTTTACATAAATGATCCAATTTAAACCACATTGCAACCGGAAACATCATAAGAATCACATTTTACAGAATAGCGCAAACAACTCAAGGGTATTAAATAACTTGCCCAAGGTGATCTACTTAGTAAGTAGTAAAGCTAGGATTATAGTTCATGTTTGTGTGACATTAAAAATCATGCTCCAAACTGAATCTGTTTCTTCAAAGGGAAACTCCAAAAGTCCTCCATCCCCTCTGCTGGAGGACATTGAATCACGAATCCTCCATCCCCTCTGCTGGAGAAGAAACTGACAAGCCAGGGCTTTCCTGTCCCACAGGTGTGATCAATTCTCCGGTTCTGGCTCTGTCTCTTAATCCAGGAGGTACGGCCTAGGCTTGACTCTGCCAGTTTGAGTTTTGAGCCAGAAGAACTGACCTTGCTTTCTAGTTGCACCACTTAATAACTGTGTGACCCAAGGCCTGTGGGGATATTCTCTCTGAATATTCATCTGTAACGAGGGTATCAACACTCGTGCTGCCTTACTCACAGGGCTTTGGCAAGGATCAAGTGGGATAATATATGGGAAGACACTTTGTAGACGGCAAAGCTTTCTAGAGCAGTAACATTATTATTGTCTCATTAGCTGGCAAGAATTTTTTTTTATTGTCCATAATGAGTTACATTATTTAGTGGGCAAACAGTGAGTTGTTATCCCCAATTCCCCGCTGCCCTCCCTCCCCCCTCCACTGGATAACCTCCTCCATGGGTCGTCTGGATCAGTCCTTGTGGCAGGGGATCATGGATAGCCTAGTATTCAGCCAGGTTCGCCTGGCCCTAGTATGTTGTCACTGAGGGGTGCCATACTTCTGGATAATCTCCCCACCACAGCTTTCACAATCTTTCCATAGCTGGCAAGAATTTTGCCAGACATAGAGTTAGCTGAGGGCAATAAAAAATGAACAAGACATGATCACTCAGGTTGCTTTTAAATATCTCTCATTGTCCACCATAAATTATGCACAGTAGACATGGATAGCCACCTTCCAAATATCTGTTTCTTTCTTCTTTTCCACTTCCTCTCTCCTCTTCAACCTTTCCCCCTCACTCTTCTTCGTCTTTTTCAGACAGGGTCTCACTATGTAGCCCAGAACTTTTCACAATCTTTCTGCCTTAGCCTCTTGGGTGCTGGGGTCACCACTGTGCCCAGCTCCCCAGTTCCTCTTGAACCCAATCCTACACTTCCAGGATAGCACATACCTCAGGGAAATCATCTTAATTCATTTAACTTGACATGTCCAAGCCTCCACATGAATTCATTCCAGTCAATATGTAAGAAATTGGTCATTTGCCAAAGATATTTCTGGAATATTTTGGCTTTCTTTTGTGGCTGTTTGTTTTGAAACAGAATCTCAGTATGTAGTCCAGGCTGGCTACAAACTCAAAATCCTCCTGCCTTGGCTTCCCAAGTGCTGGGATCACAGTGAGCCACCTCATCTAGCCAATGTTAACTTTCCTGATAAAAATGATCAGATAGGAACAACAGTTCCCTTGAGTCCTCCTTATATTCCGCTCAGAAAAAAGGTATGATGGCCAAAAGACAGCATCCATCTTGCAACCATGAGGCCACAGGACAGAAGATGGAAGACAGCATGCTAAGTGTGTTGGATGGAATCACAGAAGGAGCCTGGATTCTGATGACCTTGTTGAGCAGCTGATGCAATGTCCAGATGTCTTGTTGCTCTGTGTGTGGCTTTTGACCCTTTATACTTTTAGGTGGTCTAATTCCCACATGGCACATGATAGAACAAGATGTCTTATTAAAAAATATCTCAAAGTAGCGGTGTTCAAAAATTCTCACGACTGAGGAGGAAGTAAACATAGGCAACTACATTCACATAGACCCAAATGTTGAAAAATGGAGTCTCATACCCAAATATCATGGGTTTTACTTTCATGTATATATGAGTACACATTTCTATTTGTATATGTATATGTACACATGTTCCTATTTGTACATGTATGTGTACACATGTCCCTCTTTGTATATATGTGTGTACACATGTTCCTGTTTGTATATGTATGTGCACACATGTCTCTGTTTGTATATGTATGTGTGCATGTGTCCCTGTTTGTACATATATGTGTACACATGTTTCTATTTGTATATGTATGTGTACACATCTGTTTGTATATGTATGTGTCACATGTATCTGTATATGTATGTGTGCACATGTTGCTGTTTGTACATGTATGAGTACACATGTCTCTGTTTGTATATGTGTGTATACATCTATTCCTGTTTGTATATGTATGTGTACACATGTTCCTGTTTGCATATGAATGTGTACATTTGTCCGAGTTTGTGCAGGTGCATGTGTGCAAATGCATGCACAGAGGCCAGAGAACAACCTCACATGCTGATCATCAGGCACATCCACTTTTCTTTGAGACAGTCTCTCACTGATCTGGAACTTGCTGCCCAGGAGGCCTGACTGTCTAGACGAGGCACCCCAGGGATCCAAGATGTTTCTGCCTCCCTAGCATGTGATTTCCAGAGTGCTCCAGCATGCCCACTTTTTTTTATTATTGTTATTAACATGGGACCTGGTATTGAACTAAGGTCCTCATGTTTACAAGGAAAGTACTTTACTGACTAAGCTTTCTCCCCACCCGCAAATACCAGGTTTGTACTACTTTGCCATACTTTTCCCACTTGTTGTTCTTGCCTTTTTACTGTGTGGTTTTATGTGTGTGTATTATTTGTTTTGATTTTTGAGACAGTCAGTTCTTCAGCCTCCTTCTTCCACCTCCCAAGTGTTGGATTATAGGCATGTAGCACCATCCCTCATGTCCTTAGCCCCACTGATATTTCAGAGCTGTTGAGACTGTTTCTTTCTTTCTGACTATTTGCTTCCTGTGACCTCAACAGTGCCTACTAGGATTAGGTTCCAAATTCTATTGGCTGGAAACAAGGGTCCAGAGCCACTCTGGTGAAACATGACCTTGACTGAGGTCAAGACTTTGCTGTAATTTTCTTATTATTTTTCATATAAATCCTCTCAGACAGAATTTCAAATTCTGAGGATTGAGAAATCATCAGCTGATTAAGCCATGGCTCCTTCAGGGTGTTCATTCACCTGAGGCTGAGTGAATGTCACGGTCATGGGATTGGAGGGTGAGATTTCTTGTGCAGGCTACACAGGAATGCTCTTCCATTTAAGAGAATTATGCCTCTGTCCATTCATTTGTCTAGTCCTGCAGACAAATACCTCATATCCAACCACAGAACTAAAAGCAGATTTACTTAATTATAAGGAGGAAGACACAAACTAAACACAAGTTAAATTTACTGGACGAAGGGGACCAGCTTTATTGTGCAAATATTTTATTTTTGTGTGAGGTGGTATTAGTAGTAATGTTTCATTAAAAATAACCCAAACACCTAGAGCAAATGGAATGCTGCTCTCAGCACGAGGAAAGTCTCCAGAATAGCTGTTTTATTTTGTAATGAGTTGATTTGCCTGCATTACAAAAACACAGTTTAAATGCTATAATTTATGTCTGTTGTATATGTTCAGTTTCATATTGAATTAAAATGATTATTCTAGTGTTTATTTATTTTTGTTTTTTTTTCAAGGTAGGGCCTCACCAGGCTGACTTGGAATGAACCCTGTAGTTTGCTGGCCTCAAACTCACAGCAATCTTCCTACCTCTGAGTGCTGGGATTAAAGGCATGCATCACCAAGCTCAGCCTAGTATTTATTTTTCTATCTTGTTGGATACTAGAAAATTTAGGATATATTAAATAGTTAGAAGCCTGGTAGCAGCTTTTATTTTTTTTTTTATCACTATCTTAAAGAAAGTAGTGTCCAGTGTGAACTATAATTTTATTTTAACTATTGGCATAAATGTCATCTACTCATAAAATTTAGGTTGATTGGGCTAGAGAGATGGCTCAGCGGTTAAGGCACTTGCCTCCAGTGCCTAAGGACCCGGGTTCAATTCCCCAGTACCCACATATGCCAGATGCACAAGGTAGCCTTGGTATTCTCTCTCTCTCTCTCTCTCTCTCTCTCTCTCTCTCTCTCTCTCTCTCTCTCAGCATCTCTCTGCTTGAAAATGAATAAATAAAATATTTTAAAAATTTTAGGTTGATTGTAGATATGAACAGAGTTATGAAGGAACCAGAATATTTATTAATTTTTTATTTTTTATTGATAACTTCCATAATTATAGACCATAACCCTTCATTATGATTCCCTCCATCGTCCCCCATTACTTTTCCCCTCTCAATTATTCTCTGTTTCCCTTTGGTGCTATCATGTTTTTCTCCTATTGTATGTAGGGATTATCAGGCATGTGAAATCATGACTATCAAGGCCATTTTGGGTCTGGAAGTTTGTGTTGTAAGTAGTCCTAACCTTCCTTTGCCTTTTACAATCTTTCTGTCACCTCTTCCTCAATAGACCCTGGGCCTCAGGAAGTGTGACAGAGATGTCCCAGTGCTAAACACTCCACTGTCTTTTTTTTTTCCCTCAGCACTATGGTGTCTTTTGTATTATCCCAGTGGTCACCACCATTGGCCTTCTCAAGCGAGAAGTGAGAGTAGCATTATTATTTGGGTACGCTTATTTAAAAAAAAGAAGTGCTTGCGAGGCACTTTGTTTGGCATATTTGCATTTAGCCAGACAACAGCAGGTGTTACTCCCCTAGGGCTCATGGCCTCCCCCACTATAGGGTTTTTACTAGGTCTTCAGTACCAGACATGCTTTCCCTCCTGTTGAGTGGGCCTCTAGTCCAATTAGAGAGCAGTTGGTTTCCCCAATAGTTTATTGTGGGGAATATGCCACTATTGCCCAGTTAGCCCATTTTGCCTGGCTGGCCTGTCTTAAAACTTGCAAGGTCCACTGCTGGAACCAGAATATTTTTAACACTTGGTTATTTGATTACAATGGACATTCTCTGTAGTTTAGTCACAAAGAGACAATGTCCGTTTTCATAGTCTTATTTTAACAAAGCTATTAAGGAGAAAAGAAAAGCAAATTTAAATATTTCAGGAACTGAAAGCCCTCTGAATTGCTAGGTAAGAACTAGAGAATACAATACTGAAAGAATGGATCTATCTGGCCAAGTCTATGAACTTCCTTGTGCTCTGCACGTTTGGTTTCTGACACATTAGCACATTACACATATGGCAATCTGTTGATGCTCTTTAACTTGTAAAGGCAGATCAGGAGAGCCCTATAGCCACTCTCTCCTGTACTCTGCGTTGGTTTTTAATTTCAGTTTCTCAATGCCTGGGAAGGGAAAGAATATAAATTTGCAGGTGAACAATAGTGATATTTGTCATTGTAGAGAAACAAATGAAAAATGTAAACATAAAAAAGTAACATTCTGGGGGTCAAGGAGATCGCTCTGGGCTGGAGAGATGGCTCAGTGGTTAAGGCACTTGCCTCCAGTGCCTAAGGCTCTGGGTTCAATTCCCCAGGTCCCACATAAGCCAGACCCACAAGGTGGTGGCCCTGGTGCTTTATCCCCCCCTCTATCTCTGTATTTCTCTGCTTGAAAATGAATAAATAAAAAATATTTTAAAAAAAAGGAGATCACTCAGCAGTTAAAGGCACTTGCTTGCAAAGCCTTTAACTGCCTGGCCAGATTCAGCTCCCCAGTACCCATGTAAAGCCAGATGCACAAAGTGACTCAGATATCTGATGTTTGTTTTCAGCTTGGCATGCCCATTTTTTCTCTCTCTCATGCTCACATAAATAAATAAATTTAAAAAATTAAAACACAGAAAAGTTTTGTAAATTGCCACTTTTAGGTAATTCTTTGATTGCCTGGAATCTCCATCTAAATTCAAAAGGACATTGGAATATTTACTGTCTAAAATTGTCAACAAGAGATAGCACATATTAATTTTATAGGCTACTTTATACCAAGTATTTAGAATTTCAAAACAATGTTTTGTTCATGACTTATACTTAATGAAGGAGAATTTAAACTGAGTATCTTTATGAGTCCTATGGTTACCAGGGACACATGTCTGTCATATTCACACAAGGGAAGCACTTTGTGTGTTTTTCAAGGCAGTGGAGGGTAGGAGGAGTTTATGGGTTGATGGTTCTCATATAAAGTTTGCAACATATCTTTATGGTTGAATTGCTTTTATGGACTTTGGCAACTATTCCCAGTTGGATCAGCTTAAATTTAGTTTATATCATAATTACAGAATTAAGAAGGGAGAGAAGATGATAAAAATTGGTTGCATACATTTTGTGAAATACAATGTAAGAGAAATATTCTTGTTATTTTGAGGATAAGGGTGGAATTACCCAGTTACGGTGTCTCACTGCTGAGGGAGCCATAAATGGTAAGTGCAGTGGGCTGGTGACAGAAAGAAGGGAACAGGGTAGGAGTGGGACAGCAATGAGCACTTAGAATGGAGAAAAATATGTCTGATGTTTACAGCAGGGATACCTCCAAGGAGAGGTACCTATGCAGAAATAAAGATATGCATGGCCTTCTAGAGACCTGCCTGAGACCTTGTATAACTCCCTTCAATATGGGCAGTGCATTGGCTGTTGAATCAGTTTCAGGGAGGAGTGGTTTATTGCAGCTTACAGGTCCAGGTTACATCCATCACAGCAGGGAAGAGATAGTGGCAGAGGCTGGTCACAGTCACTCAGAAGCAGAAGAAAGTGATTAATGTGAGTGCTCAGCCAGTTCTCTCCTTTTTATATAGTCCAAGACCCCTGCCCAGTGACTACCCCTTCCTGCCTCCCACATGGCAGGAGCTCTTTGTGCTTTCTTTTCTTTCCTCTCTAAATCACTTTTCATGTTCCAGGATCCATGTTTGTTCTCCCACATGGGCTCATGGGTCACATAGGTGTGTCCATTTTTTCTTCCTCAGCTCTCAAATTCTCCCATTTCCTCATATCTCTGATATTTCTGAATAAAATGTAATGGTTTATAAATCATACCTCTCAGTCTGGTTTGTCCAATTCTTTGGTTAAAAACAGATGATCACAGGGTTTGGAGTTTAAGGACTATTCCTAACTCCTAAAACCCCATTACAATAGTGCTGCCCACAGTTAAAGTGGACCTTCCAAAACTCAAATTAATCCCACATAGGCATGCTCAGAGACAAAACCAATCTAGCTAACTTTCACAGATGACTCTAGGACCTGTCAAGTTGACAATATAAACCACCAAAGCTGTGCACTGTGATATGAGGAAGACAGCCTCTCCTGATGCCTGCCAGATGAGGATTTTATAATTGCCTGTGTTGGCAAAGAAAAAACATACAGAATTCTGTATTTGGAGTCTGTGGCCAGACTCCTCATTGCTTTCTTATTGCTCCTCATACCATGGTGGAAGGGCCCTACCACTTCTGGTTGATAACAGCAGCCCTGACTGCCCACTAGGCCCCCCTGTTCCACTAGGGATAGAAGGGTAGGTCTTTCTGCCAGTGGGGTAGGGGCACTGAGGGTGTGGACAGCCACCTTCCTTTGCCAGATGTGCAGATGCTGTTTTGAGAAGAAGAAATTCCCCACTTCTGAGAACTGTATGGTTAACTTAGAAAATGAGAAATTCCATGGTTAACCAGGAATGAGCTACATCTCTGTGAATCGGGGGCTCTGGGAGTTTAGCCAAAAAAGTTGTAATTGAGGCAGTCACAAGTGAATGCTTCTGCTTGCCTCATTCCCTGTTCCCTTATCAACACAAAGTATTTTCAGTCATCATTGAAGAATTCTCAATAGACAATCAGGTTAGGATACCTTCAATTATAGAGCCAGCCCCAATATACTTAATTCTCCTCCCACCCCCACCAAATTCATATGAGTCCTGTGATGGTTAAATTTTGTTAGCAACTTGACCTGTTTAGTAATCTTGGATGCGTCTGTGGGATGTTTACAGGATGGCATCCGTCTCAGTGGTGGTGGTGGAGGGTGTAAGGAAGCTCAGGGAGACTAGAAACACACATCCTTTCCTGGGAGGGCAGTGCAGGAAGGAAATTTCAAAGACTCCCAGAGTAAATAAGTCTGGGATTAGGGTTGCAAGACCCCATCCTAAGGCCATATAAAAGGGAAAGAGTTCTGTCCTTCACCCCTGCCTGTTTGCTATTGTGTGTGTGGTGCTGGTGATGGTTTTTCTTTATGCTTGCACTGTGAAAGGGGGGCAGGGGGCAACCTATTTGACTATAATGGAACTTCCCCTGCATCTTTATCTTCAATAAACCCTTTCCTCCCATAACTGTGCCTGGTTTGGGGGTTCATCTCTGCAGCACATGTGGCTGACTACAAGTCCCCATGTGAGGACTCCACCCACTGTTTTTGGATAAGATGCTGTTCTTGCCTATGGTTAAACCTTCCTGCTGCTTCCGTCTCTGCTGGAATGCTGATTCCCAAACAATAAATCATTCATATTCTTTCCACTCTCTCCCACCAGCCTTGTGATTGTCTGGTGGGCTGGGAATAGTTACTTTTTTTTTTTTATCACTTCCTGGGCAAGAATCTATTCACGTGGAGCTCACCAAAAGCAGAGCTTCTTCCTTCCTCATTTCAGTTTGGCTTTGGAAGAACAGCTATAATTGCTCTGACTTCCTGGTTCTGTAGCTGGAAGAAACAGGCTTATTGGGCTTTTCAGTTGTTGGCTTTTCCAGCCCTAAGCATGAGACACATAAGAAGAAAGAAATCCCTCAAACCTTACCATTGTGATGTTCCTTGACTCATAAAGCTCCAAGCCAGTCTACCTTCTTTCCACCTTCCAGATATATGTATATATATATATATATATATATATATATATATATTATGATTTTATTTTTATTATGAGGAATAGAAAAATAGTATTGCCCCCATTCCAGGCTCTCATTTTGCATTTTTAAAAATTAATTCTTTTAAACTTTTTATTGACAACCTCTGTACATATAGACAATATGCGATGATGATAATCCCCACTCATTACCCTAACTGTTCCCCCTCTTTGAATCTCCTTTACAGTGAATTCCTTCTTTCCAACTCATCTTTCTTCTATTTTTATGCCATCATTTCCCCCCTTCCCTATTATGCAGGTCTTGTAGAGGTAACATCAGGCACTGTGAGGTCATGAATGTAGCAGCCACTTTCTGTCTTGAAGACGGCATTCTGAGGTACTCCTTTCCATCCATTGGCTCTTAAATTCTTTCCTTCACCTCTTCGTCAATGATCCCTGAGCCTTAGGTGAGATAGAGATATCTTTCATTACTGTCACTTCTTCACTTCTCCTCAGAATTTTGAGTCTCCTTAGTGGTTATCAGCATCTGAAAAGAAAAACTTCTCTAACTAAAAGTTTTATGGTAAAGTTTTTTGGGTCCATTATGGATCATGCCATCTGCAAATAGGGCCAGTTTGGCTTTTTCTTTTCTGATTTACCCTTTTAGATCTTTCTCCTGTCTATTGCTTGGGCTAGAACTGGCACTATGTTGAAGAGCAATGGTGAGAGTGGGCACCCCTGTCTTGTTCCCTATCTTAATGGGAAATCTTTGAGTCTTCCCCATTAAGTATTACTCAGACTTTAAGTGTTTTGTATATAGCCTTTATTATATTGAGATATAAACCCTCCATGCCCATTCTCCCCAGCATTTTGATCATGAAGTTATGTTGTATTTTGTTAAAGGCCTTCTCTGTATTCATTGAAATGATCATGTGTTTCTTGGGTTTAAGTTTATTTATGTAGTGAATTATATCAATTGGTTTTCATATGTCAAACCCTCCCTGCATTCCCAGAATGAAGCATACTTGATCAAGGTGAATAATGTTTTTGATGTGTTATTGAATTTGATTGACGAGGATTTTGTTCAGGAATTTTTTACCTCAGTAAGTTCATTAGGGATGTAGGTCTATAGTTTTCTTTTCTTATTTTATACCTGTCTGGTTTTGGTATTAGGGTGATACTAACTTCATAGAAGCAGTTGGGAAGCATTCCCTATTCTCCAATTATGTGAACAAGCTTGAGAAAAAGTAGTTTCAGTTCTACTATGAATGTTTGGATTGAATTTGGCTGAGAATCCATCAGGTACTGTCTATTTCCTTTTGAGGAAGTTTATTGATTACCTTTTCAATCTTGATGGATGTAATAGATTTGTTTAGGAGATTTATCTGCTCTGCATTTAGATTTGGTTGGTGGTATTTATATAAAAATTCATGCATTTCTTCCAGGTTATCCAATTTTGAAGAGTAGAGGTTTTGGAAATATATCCTGATGCTTTTTACAATTTCATTGATGTCTGCTGTGACCTTTCACTTTTTTCTTTTCTAATTTTGTTAATTTGAGATTATTTTTTTCCATTGGTCAGGAGTTTATCAATCTTGTTTATTTTTTCAAAGAACCTATTCTTTGCTTTGTCAATTTCTTAATTGTTTTCTTAGTTTCCAATTTGTTAATCTCTGCTTTGATTTTACGTCTTTCTGTTTGGAGCCTTTAGGGTTGGATTGTTCTTGTTTTTCCCACATCTTTATGTGGATGGTTAGGTTATTAATTTGAGATACCTCTGTTTTTGTTTTGAAGGCATTTAGTACTATAAATTTTCCCCTTAAGACTGCCTTCATTGTGTAACATAAGTTTTAGTATGTTGCGTTTTCATTGTCATTTAGTTTCAAGAAATTGTTCAATTTCCTTTTTGATTTCTTCCATGCCCATTCATTGTTCAATAATGTATTATTTAATCTCCACAAGCTGGTGTGATTTTTGTTGTTTTTCCTGTTAATTTCTAACTTTAATGCATTATGGTTCTATAAGATGCAGGAATTTATATTAATTTTCCTGAATTTATGGAGGCATATTTTATGTCCTAATATATGATCTATTTTGTAGAGGGTTCCATGAGCTGCTGAGAAGAATGTGTATTCTGTAGAATTGGGATGGAATATTTTGTATATGTCTGTTAGGTCTAATCAATATACAATGATGTTAAGATCTATTATTTCCCTGCTTATTTTCTGCTTGAACAATCTATCTAATGATGACAGTGAGGGAATTGACGTCCCTTTCTATGACGGAATTGGGGTTTATTTCTGATTTGTTGTTAAGTAGGTTTTGCTTTATAAAATGTGGTATCCCTGTTTTTGGTGTATTTATGTGTATTTATATTTATGGTTATGATATCTTCTTATTGTATTGTTTACTTGATGAATAATAAATGTTTTTTGTCCTTTTAAAATATTTTTAGTTATTTGCAAGCAGAGAGAGATAGAGAGAAGAGACAGTCATAGGGAATGGGTGTGCCAGAGCCTCCAGCCTCTGTGAAAGAACTCCAGATGTATCTTGCTTTATGTGGTTATTAGGGAATTGAATTTTGGTCATTAGGCTTTGTAGGCAAGCACCTTAACTGCTGAGCCATCTCTTCAGCCCCTTCTTTGTCCTTTTTAATTACTTCTGGTTTAAAGTCTATTTTGTCAAATATAGCCACACCTACTTGTGTCTTATTTCCATTTTCTTGGAAAACCATTTTCTGTCCTTTCACCCTGAGGAGCTGTCTATCTTCAGTGTTGAGGTGGGTTTCTTTGAAGGCAACAGATGGAAGGATCCATTTTTCTGATCCACCCTGTTAACCTGTGTCTTTTTATTGGTGAGTTAAGTCTATTAATATTCAAAGTTATAACTTGAGGTTTGATTTAATCCCTGCCATGCTGGAGTGTTTATGGGGATTGATGCATTGTATGTTTTTATGTCATCACTAGTCATACTCATCCTCTTATAGGCTCTTGTGATTGGTTGTTTGACTCTTTTGTGTGAAGTATCCCCTGAAGTATTCTCTAGGTTTGGCATTGTGTTCATATAATCATAGAGCTGGTTTTTTTATTATGGAACATTTTCTTGTCTCCATCTATTATGGGGGACACTTTCATTGGGTACAGTAGTTTGAGTTGGAAGCCATATATTTTTAGGCTTTGAAGTAATCCATTTGAAGCCCTTCTGGATTTCATGGTTTCACTGAAAAATTTGAGGTTACTCTGATGGGATTGCTTTTGTATGTGATATGTTGTTCTCTCTTGCTGCTTTTAGTACATATTGCTTGGAGGACTTAAAAAGTATTTTATTCATTTATTTGAAGGGAGAGAGAGAGAGAGAGAGAGAGAGAGAGAGAGAGAGAGAGAGAGAGAGAAAGAGAGAGAAACTGAGAAAAAGGGTACACATGGGCCTCTAGCTACTGCAAACAAACTCCAGATCCAGTAGTGGGATGGTTTTGTGTCCACAGATGTGTAGTTTATGGAGGTTAAAAGTGTGCCAGCACTCTAGGCTGGTGGCTATTAGAGCTGGGGTTCTAGGTGGGCACCAAGGAGTGGGAGCACAGGTCCCAAATTTGCTGAGTCCTTCATTACCTTGATTGCATGGCCCCAAACACACCAGCCCCTCACCAGTTGGCAGTTCTCAGGCCCTACGGATGCTGGCACCCCTACAGTGCAAGCTCCAAACACTCCATGCTCTTCACCTGCCTGAAGCTCACTGGCCCCAAACATGCTGGTGCCCCTACTGCACAGCTCAAAAACACATTGCAACCCTCACCTGCCTGGAGTGCACCAGCCCCAAACATGTTGGCACTCAGAACACACTAGCCCCAAATATGCTGGTGGCCTGATGAACATACCAACCCCAAACATGCAGGACCCCTCACTAGCCTGGGGTACATGACATTTTCTGGTATTTCTAGAGCACAGGCCCCAAACACTCCATGCCCCTCACTAGCCTTGGATGCACAGATCACAAACATCCTGGTACCCCAAAGCACAGGTCACAAACTCATTGTGCCACTTATGGACTGTATCACATCAGACCCAAACACATTGACAAACAAAACCCACAAGCCCCAAACACACTGGTACCCCAAAAGCACAGGTTCCAAACTCACCACATCCCCTCATCGGTCTGGAGTGCACTTGCCTAAACATAGTGGGTTCCTCACTAGTCTGGGGTGCACAGGCCTCCTACATGCTGGTGCCTTTCGAGCCCCAAACAAGCCTGTCCTTCACCCACCTGGAACACACCAGCCCCAGACATACTGGTACCCCAAAAACACAGGTCCCAAACTCACCGAGACCTGCCTCTTAATATGCTAGTCTGTGCCTTTTGAATGAGGACTTGATATCATTCTATAGTCAGAATAATTGTTGATATATATGTTAATTCCTGTCGTCTATAATTTTGTAATGCTTACTTTCTATTTCTCTCTTACACGAGCTATTATTCAAGCATTATCTATCTATCTATCTATCTATCTATCTATCTATCTATCTATCTATCTATTTATTTATTTTGAGATGCAGACTCAGTCTAGTTCAGGCTGACCCTGGAACTCACTATGTAGTACCATGTTGGCCTCAAACTCACAGTGACCCTCCTATCTCTGCCTCTTGAGTGCTGGAAGTAAAGGCATGCACCACCATACCTGGTTTAAATTTCTTTTTTTCCTGTGGCCTCATGTTTGTGCTTTTTCTTCTGTTAAGTCCAGAGCATCCCTTCAAGTATTTTCTGTAGAGCTGATATTCCTTTAGCCTGTTTTTATCACAGAAGCTTCTTGTTTCTCCTTCTGTTCTCACTAATAGCTATGATGGATTTAGTAGTCTGGTCAATCCAAGATCTTCTAGCTTTTAAAGTTTCTGTTGAGAAACCTGTTGCTATTTGATGGGCTCCATTTATAGGTAACTAGGAGTTTTCTCTTACTGCTTTCAGAATATTTTCTTTGTTCTGTGAGATGGTTTGATTCATATATTCCCAGGAATTTATGTATTCTGAATTCCGGGTCCACAGCTTTTGGTAATTTTGGAATTGCAGCCTCCTGGATGCAGCGTATTGTTGGGGGCAGGCTTATGGGTGTTATAGCTAGCTTCCCCTTGCAGATGGTTGGCACACTTTCTGCCACTGTTTACCACCTTCTGTGGCAGAGGTGATGTCCAGGCTCTGCCTGTGCCATCATTTTCCCTGCCATCATGGAGCTTCCCCTCAAGTCTGTAAACCAAAATAAACCTTTTCCTCCTACAACTTGCTCTGGTTGGGTGCTTGAAGGGGCAAGGAGAAACAGTGTGTGCATTTAATAGTTTAATTATAATATGATGAGAAGTTCTTATATGATCTTGTCTGGTGCTCTAAATACCATCTATAGCTGCATCAGCATCTCTCTCTAATTTTGGAAAACTTTCATCTATGATGTTGAAATTACTAGACCTTGAGATTGAAATTATTCTTTCATGCCCACAATTCATAACTTTATCTCTTCATAATGTCTCACATGTCTTGAAATTCCTGATCATACCTTCTAATTAATTATTTTTTTCTGGTTAGATTTCCCATTTTGTCTTCAAGGTTATAAATTCTGTCTTCTTCTTCTATGGGCGAGTCTTTCTACAGAGCTTTTATTTTCCTATATCTAAAAAACCAAACTTTAGAACAGTTTTAGATTTACAGAACAGTTGCAAAATTAGAAGTTCCATATTCTTCATCACCAGTTTTCCCCTTAATTTCTTACAATTGTATAGTATCTTTGTTGCAATATTTCTGGTGCACAAAATAATGGATTTTATCATTGCATTTTTATACATGTATATCATAGAACTTTGTTCATGTTCATACTCTGTACAGAGTTTTTATTTAAATTGCAGTGTTTTTCATTGTCAGTATTTCAGATTTTTTTCCAGTATTTCTAGTTCCTCACATACATCTTGTATTGCCCCTATCATTTCTTTTTTGAAGAATTAATTTATTTTAAAAAATATCTTTATTATGGATAAGTTTATACATTACATGAGCAAATCTTCTGATTGTGTTCCCATTTCCTTCCTCTCTGTTCCCTACCCATTGGGGGACCTCCTCAGTGCACATTCTGGATCTGTCCATAGGACAGGGTATATGAACTGCACCAGAGGTAGTCAGTTTTTTATTGCTGTTTTTTTCCTTCCCCCTTGAGTATTGTTTCTGAGAGGGGCAATGTCTCTGGA
This sequence comes from Zapus hudsonius, assembly GCA_004024765.1. Lineage (NCBI taxonomy): Eukaryota > Metazoa > Chordata > Mammalia > Rodentia > Dipodidae > Zapus > Zapus hudsonius. The sequence goes on along the minus strand of PVHP010033183.1, from coordinate 2,089 downwards.
TATTCTCCCCTACAATGTCTCTTAAGTTCTATCCTCCCCCTCTTCCACTCAGTTACCTGAGTCATAGTGGGTGAGTTTTAAATCTGATTTGTCGTTGAGATCTTAAGTATCTCTGTATCTTTGCCCTGGGTTGTGATGGGTATCATCGGTGTCTGACCTTTCATGGGTTATCACACTCACTGTGGTGATTGGTCTCCTGTTTGTCTCCTCACTTTCTCATAGGTTTCATTTGGGCCCTATGTGAAGGCTAAGTGTGGTTTGTCACCTGCCAGGATGTCAGCCTTCATCCAATGTCTTGTTGATGGAACTGGGTTATCCCTGGCTCTCTCAATGCCTTCTGAAAAAGACAATCAGGATCTCTATCAGAGAATGAGATCAATATAGGTTAAATGAGGCAACATTGCTATTTTGGCTAGCTCCTAATGGGTATAGCCTCTCTGCAGACTTTTGGTAGTGGGAACATTTTGGTCCCCATAGGATTATGCCATGGATCCCAGTTCCAGTTAAGGGTTCCTTGTTACTAAGCAGATCACTTAGCCAATCATTACACCATTGATTACACCCTCCTCAGTTTAGTGCCATTATTGCACAGATGAGTATTTCTTGGTTTGCTGTTCTCTTCCATACAGCCCAATGTTCAGCCTTCTTGTGACACTGTCTATATATTATTATCAGTGGTCTCTGCTTTCTCCAAATATAATTGACCAATTTCCCCTGGCAGCTCATGCAACACCTTCTAGTGCTACACCTTCTACCATCTATGAGCTGGTTACCATTTTGGATCTAGCAGGATCTCTTGCTATTGTTTGATGATACTCTATGACTTCTTCAGCAATGGGGTCTTACCTTAGGCATGGGGCAGGTATTCAAGAGCTTTGATAGAAGTCTGTCACTTTTTGGAGACCTAGTGGGACTCTTTAATCAACAGATCAGTGTGGGAAAGAACCGTTAACTGGGACAGGGAAATACAGACCTGAACAATTATTCTTGAGGTTAGGCTTTCTCCCATTCTATTCATGGCCCCTCCTACCAGGTGGTGCCCTCAATTTCCTCAGTAGCTTACTGTGTAAAAGCTAGGGTTTTATGGTGTCAATTCATTGTTAGTTTAGTTTACCATATCAGTCCCCCTAACCTCCCATCCCCCACCCTTCCATTTCCCAGCCCTCTCCCATCACTCCCTCCCCACAATTCATTCCATTCCCTTTTACAAACTCTCCGTTCCCTGAAGGATTTTCTTAATGTTCCGGTTTAACATGGTTAGGAACCACATATGAGGGAAAATATGTGGTGCTTGGCTTTGTGCTCTTGTGTGTGGTCACTAAGAATGATCTGCTCCAGATCTTACTTACTGAACTCACACAAGAACAGAAACTCAAATGCTACATATTCTCCCTCATATACAGTTCCTAACCTAAGCAAACCTAACAGGTGAAATGAGAGACTTTAAAAGGGGGGTGAAAGAATGGGGGAGGGGAGGGCAGGGCAATTTATACAATAAGCTGAACTAATAATGAATTGTATTCATAAAAATCCATATTTCCATAAGTAAGCTCTCAAGGAAGAAGGGGGGTATCACCTGCTATGATTGGCCATGAATGGAATGGGAGGAAGAATAACTCCATGAAAAATGGATCAGGCCTGGAACTCCCTGGCCCAGTCATTGGTTCCTACCCACACTGAGCTGTTGATAAAAGAGACACACAAGGTCCCTAAAACAAGATAGAATTCTGTCAAAGCTCTTGAATACCCACCCCAGGCCAAAGGTAAGATCCTATTGCTGAAGAAACCACAGAAAGTCATTACACAACACTAAGAGACCCTGCAAGATCCAGAATGGCAACCTGCCCCCAGATGCTCGATATGCAGAGCTGGAAGGTGCTACATAAGTGACCAGGGGAAATTGGTCATTGATATTTGGAGAAAGCAGAGACCACTGATATACAATGCAGACTGTTGCCATGAAAAGGCTGAACACACTGCCTCCTGGGAGAGATCATCGAGCCAAGAAGTGAGCATTTGGGTAATGGAGGCACCATATCCTGGGGAGAGTAGTCAACATCTTTTAAATTGGCCAAGAATTCCACTCAGT
>PVHP010033182.1:0-19831 GCA_004024765.1 Zapus hudsonius | reverse complement strand
ACTTGCCTCCAGTGCCTAAGGCCCTGGGTTCAATTCCCCAGGACCCACATAAGCCAGACCCACAAGGTGGTGGCCCTGGTGTTCTCTCTCTCTCTCCCCCCTCTCTCTCACTGTATCTCTGTATCTCTCTCTGTATCTCTCTGCTTGAAAATGAATAAATAAAATTAAAAGAAAAAAGAAATTCTTACCTTGGTAGTATAGTGTGTGTGTGCGTGCGTGTGTGTGTGTGTGTGTGTGTGTGTGTGTGTGTGTGTGTTGGGGATGCTGAGGGCTGAAACCCTTGTGCGTGGTAGGTTCCTGCACTGAGCCACACCCCCAGCCCAAGGGAGCATCCAAATACTCCCTTGACAAATCCTGACGTCCAGCTCCCGCCCTAGACTGACCAAGTTCAAGTTTCTGGAGGACGTCTGCTTGTGTGGTACTGTGGAATGAATCCAGGGCCTTGCACAATGAGGCAGGCGCGCTATTCCTGAGCTATAGATACTGCCTGTATTTAAAGAACTATATTATTTACTTATTTATTTGCAAGCAGAAAGATAGAGAGAAGAGAGACAGCCAGAGAATGGGCACACCAGAGCCTCCAGCCACTGCAGACACACTCCCGATGCACGCATTTTGTGCATCTGGCTTTCTGTGGGTACTGGGGACTCAGACTGGGATCATTAGCTTTGCAGGCCACCACCTTCACTACTGAGCCATCTCTCCAGCCTCTGCCTGTATTTTTTTTTAAAAAAATATCTTAACTATTCATTTTCAAAGAGAGAGAGAGAGAGAGAGAGAGAGAGAGAGAGAGAGAGAAGGCACCAGGGCCACCACCTTGTGGGTCTGGCTTATGTGGGTCCTGAGGAATTGAACCAGGAGCCTTAGGCACTGGAGGCAAGTGCCTTAACCGCTAAGCCATCTCTCCAGCCCTCTGCCTGTATTTTTTAAAAGATTCCTCAAGTGATTACATTTTAGCCAGGACTGGGAACTAGACATTGAATTGCATGAAAGGAGATGGGTGAGGTTGTTTGTGGTAACCGTCGGGAAATCAGCCAAGAGTGTACAAGCCCCAACCTCTGACCCCAACAACGGCCATCAAAGCCTGGCCCTGGTTCTCCCGACCTGTGAGAGGTACTTATACAGCTGGGGGTCTTGCTCAAGTCCCAGGGAAGCGAGGTGCTCCGCTTCACCACCTGCCAGCAGTTGGTAGAAGACGTGGAAATTCCGTTCCCCATGGTTTTGATAGACGACTCGAGACTTTTCTATCAAGTAACTGATGATGTGCCCACCGACCGGGATGCCCTTCGAGGCAGAACACAAGATGGACATTACTGTCATGATCAAGCCGCTCTCCTACTGATGGACGGAAGTGGTTCTGTTTGCTCCTTTGTTGACAGGGTTTCACCATGTAGTCCAGGCTGGCCCTGAACTCGGGATCCTCCTGCCTCAGTCTCCCACGTGCTGGGATCACAGGCACACACCACCATTCCCAGCTCAGAAGCTTTTCCATTTGTATGAAAACCAATCTATGAACTCTGTGACTGATGCTTCCTGGGTTTGGTTGAGAAAGACTTTTGCCTACTCCAATGTCAGGAAGGTATTTTTCTCCATCTTTTGTCCAGAAGCATAATTGTTTTATTGTTTTTAGAACTATGATCCGCCGGGCGTGGTGGTGCACGCCTTTAATCCCAGCACTCGGGAGGGAGGCAGAGGTAGGAGGATTGCCATGAGTTCAAGGCCACCCTGAGACTACATAGTGAATTCCAGGTCAGCCTGGACTAGAGCGAGACCCTACCTCAAAAAACCAAAAAAAAAAAAAAAAAAAAAAAAGAACTATGATCCATCATGCTAATTTTTGTATAGAGTATGAGGTAGGAGCCAAAAGTCTTTTTTTATCCATTTTAATACTCAGTCTTGATAAATAAGGACCATTTATTAGAATGACAATTTCATTGCTATCGAATCGCAGTGGCAATTTAAAAAATATTTCATTTATTCATTTTCAATCAGAGAGAGAGAGAGAGAGAGAGAGAGAGAGAGAACACCAGGGCCACCACCTGTGGGTCTGGCTTATGTGGGTCCTGGAAAATTGAACCCGGGGCCTTAGGCACTGGAGGCAAGTGCCTTAACCGCTGAGCCATCTCTCCAGCCCGCAGTGCCAATTTTGTCACGAGGACACGAGGGTCCTGTGGATATATGCTAGGCCATTGGCTTCTATCTATGCTTGTGTCCTCCATACTGTCTTGATTACTACTTTTATTCCAGAACTGCAAAGCCCCACCTGGTGTAAGCACTCAACATGAGCAAGTATTTTATGTGCTGGAAGACAAGGGTAAGGATGTTCCCAGCTCTGCCAGCAAAAGCTCCCAGTTGCGAATAACCCAAAATCATTCATCAACAGGAAGACAGAGAGATTGCAACATGGTTTTATAATTAGATAGCAAGGCTGAGTCATATACATAGAGTGATGATGACTGAAAACAGCCAGGCGTGCTGTATAATCCAGTTCAAGAACCATACGTAGGGGCTGGAGAGATGGCTCAGCGGGTAAGGCACTTGCCTCCAGTGCCTAAGGCCCCGGGTCCAATTCCCCAGGATCCACATGAGCCAGACCCACAAGGTGGTGGCCCTGGTGTTCTCTCTCTCTCTCTCTCTCTCTCTCTCTCTCTCTTTCTCTCTCTCTGCTAGAAAATAAATAAATAAAATATTTTTAAAAGGAACCACATGTAATCACTCAAGGCTGGGACAGTGTTAACCTCCGAAAGGGGGGTTCTTGTTGGGCAACCTTCTGGATGTCATAAACTTTTATATCTTTAAAAATATTTTTGGCTTCTTCCTCGGGAAAACACCAAATGGCGGATGACGCCGGTGCAGCGGGAGGGTACAGAAATAAAAGTGAATTAAGCCTGCCAAATATATATATATATGTATATATATATATATTTTGTTTATTTATTTGAGAGAGATAGATAGAGAGAGAGAGTTCCAGGGCCTCTTGCCACTACAAACTAACTCCAGATTCATGTGCCATTTTGTGCATCTGGCTTTACGTGGGTTCTGGGAATCAAACATGAGATGTCAGGCTTTGCAAGCAGGTTCTTTTAACCACTGAGCAATCTCCTTAGCCCAAATTTTTATATATCTTGATCTGAGTGGAGTATATGTGTGTGTGTGTGTGTGTGTGTGTGTGTGTGTGTGTGTGTGTGTATGTCTGGGGAGATTGCTCAGTCAGTAAAGTACTTGTCCCTAAAAATGAGGACCTGAGTTTGAATCCCCAGCACCCATGCAAAATACCAAGCATAGTGGTGTATGCTATCATCCCAGTTCTGGAGAGGCAGAGACAGGAGGATCTCTGGGGCTTACTGGTTAGCCAGTATAGCCAGGGAGAGACCCCATCCCAAAGGAGGTGTAGGGCATTCCTGAGGATACACATGTGAACATGCATGCACACACACTATATGTGGAAAAGATGTGTTTATATGTATGTAACACTCATGGAGTTGTCCTCAGGACGTGCGTCCTCAGCGGAAGTGTAAACTTTGATAGAAGAGCTATTCACACTCCAGAGGACCACACACCAGCTTCCGGGACACTCTGAGTGTGTCCATCTTCACTGTCACCCTCGCCCTCAGATACTTGCTGCTCTCCAGTCGGTCAACTTGCCACTTGGAACATATGTGTCTCATAACACTGTCTAACCCACACACAACAGCTTCATTTTAATTCTGGAGGCAGCACAATACAGTCATTCACTCACATAGTACCCACCACGGCTTTCGTGCTAGAGCAGAGACAGTGGTGGTGAAGAACCAGACAGACTCCATCTTGAAGTTAAAGTTCTGTTTGATCTGACCGTACCTTAAACCTGCCCAGAATTTCTGTGACTCAGCTCTACCCCTCCCAAGAATTTCTCCCCCCCTGACTATGCTCTCACTCTTTCTGGAATCTACGTGACTCCTCTCCCTGACCATGAAAAGACCCATGCCATCCAGGGAAATATGCCAATTTTTAATTAATGATGTATTCTGCTTGCTAAACCCCTTGTTGAAAACTCCTCAAGTTTTTGGGTATAAAAACCTCACTTTTTCTTTTGCTGGCTGCTGGTCTCTGGAGCCCTGCATTTGGGTGAGACAGCCGCTGGCCAGCTCCTATGTGCACAAATATAGCTTGCTTTAATTTGGCCTAAATTTGAGTCTGTGGTCTTTTCTTGGCCTTCGTGGGTTCAACAGTGGGGATAGAGGCTGTCCCGCCCACGAAGCCCCATATCCTTACTATCTTGCCCCATATGAGAAGGTTTGTTGGTCCCTGCCACAAAGGAGGGCATGCTGGTTTTTTTTTCCTTTGTTGTCAAACTTTGTTTCTGGTCATAGCATCAGGCGCAGTGTTATGGATATGCTTACACATCTGTGGGGATGTCTTGGGGAGCATTTTAGATTTTTTAATATTTTATTTATTCATTTTCAAGCAGAGAGAGAGAGAAAAAGAGAGAGAGAGAGAGAGAGAGAGAGAGAGAGCGCACTAGGGCCACCACCTTGTGTGTCTGGCTTATGTGGGTCCTGGGGAATTGAACCCAGGGCCTTAGGCACTGGAGGCAAGTGCCTTAACCGCTGAGCCATCTCTCCAGCCCTAGCATTTCTTAAAATCATTACTGGCCCTGGATTTTTTCAGCTGTTTGCATCAATACTGCCTTCCTTTCTTCAATTGCCTTGGTCACGTAAGGGTCCCCATGAACACAAAATGGGAATTTTGGCCTACCTGAAAATCAAACTGTATGTCCATGTATTTTCCAAATCTGCTGGAGTTGTCATTCCGGAGCGTTTTGGCATTTCCAAAAGCCTGGGAATATGAAGTGTCAATCACTGTCACGCCTGGCAGAGCGTCACCCAGACAACAGGCTTGTTAGGGAAACCGAGGTGGGAGGAAGTCCACACTTGATGTTCTGAGGAGTCGCTAACTAAAGAGGGGTCAATGCTAGAGCTGTACTTGGGGCGTGCAGGGAAAAGATCCCCTACAATCTGGTCCAGGGATAGATTAGAAATAGCCAAAGGAGGGCTGGAGAGATGGCTCAGCAGTTAAAGGCACTTGCTTGCAAAGCCTGATATCCTGGGTTTCGATTTCCCAGTAAAACCAGATACACAAAGTGGCATGTACGTCTGGAGTTCCTAAGCAATGGCAGGAGGCCCTGGTGTGCCCATACTCTCTCTCTCTGTGACTCTTTGTCACTCTTTCAAATAAGTAAATAAATAAAGTCGTTCAAAAATAAAAAAGAAATAGCCAAAGTAGAATATGTGAGGCCTTAGCAGGTGCAGCTAATGACCCTGTCACTGCATCCTTTCTCCTACCAAAGGGCCAACTGGGAAATTCCTTCAAGTATAAACATCTTTTACGGAAAGGGCAATGAAATCATGGGGAAAGTGACCTGTTCAAGGTCAGCCAGCAAGCTGGTGCATCGTCACAGGAGACATGCCAACCAAAACGATTTCAGTTACAAGGAGAACAACCGTGATGTGTAACTTTAGTGCTCGCTGGTTCTGCTGGGGGCTTTTTCAAGGAGCTCTGAGCAGACCCATTCTGCAGCTGGGCAGCCAGGCGCAGGGATTAGGAGGGACCTGCTGAAGCCTAGAATCCAGTCTAACTTCAAGGTCATGTCCTTAACCATGACACTAGCTGGGAGACCTTTTTTTCAGTGGTAACCACCCACTTTGCCTTGCTGGGATAAATCCTGGAACTCCCCTCTGGCTGGGGTCCTCAGGGGCTCTTACCTCTAGCACTGGGTTGGAGAGCAACAGCCTGTCCCTGGCTATTTGGAGGGACTCAGTCATTGGACAGGTCACTGCAAAATACTGGAGAATCTTCTTGGAGGCCTCGGTCTTCCCTGCCCCGCTCTCTCCAGAAATGAGGATGAAGTGATTACTTAGCTCCGAGCACATCATTCGGTAAGCGTTGTCAGCGATGGCATAGCTGGAGAAGAGGCGGGCAGATGTACATGGGTTCTTTTAAAAAATATTTATTTAATTGCACGGGGTCGGGGGCGGGAGAGAATGGCAAGACAGGGCCTCTAGCCCCCTGCAAATGAACTCCACAGGCATGTGCCACTTTGTGCATTTGACTTTATGTGGGCACTGGGAAATCGAACTCTGGTCGTTGGGCTTTGCAGGCAAGCGCTTTAACCACTGAGCCATCTCTCCAGCTTCTGCACATGGGTTCTTATGCTACTGCCCTTGGCTCTGATGCCGCCAGAGCACAGACACAAAGTGTCCTGCCCTCCAGGCTGTGGTATGGGGACACTGAACTCAGAAAGATGTCAACTGCCCCAGGATCAACCGAGTGACCAAAGTGAACTAAATCAAAGCTCAAGAAGGAGATAGAAATATTTCTGCTAAAAATTGTTTGCACAGAAGTGAAGCAATGAGCAGCAATGAAAGAGTTCTCAAAATCTTTCTACCTAATCAGTTTGATTCTGGGCATTGAACCCCAGGGCTTTGTGCGTCAACTCTACCTCCAAGTACATAACCGTCCCCATCAGATTTATTATTTATTTTTCATTTATTTATTTATTTGGTTTTTTTGAGGTAGGGTCTTGCTTTAGCCCAGGCTGACCTGAAATTCACTATGTAGTCTCAGAGTGGCCTCGAACTCATGGGGATCCTCCTACCTCTGCCTCTCTAGTACTGGGATTAAAGGCATGTGCCACCACACCCAGCCAAATTTAATTTTTAAAATCTATTTACATTTCTTTCTTTTTTTTCTTTTTTTTTTTTTTTTGGTTTTTCGAGGTAGGGTCTCGCTCTAGTTCAGGCTGACCTGGAATTCACTATGTAGTCTCAGGGTGGCCTCGAACTCATGGCGATCCTCCTACCACTGCATCCCGAGTGTTGGGATTAAAGGTGGTCGCTATCACACCCGGTTTACATTTCTTTTTTTCACTTAAAAATTTTCTTTTGAGGGCTTTAGAGATCGCTCAGTGGTTAAAGCACTTGCCTGCAAAGCCCAATGACCTGAGTTCGATTCCCCAGTACTCACATAAAGCTAGACGCACAAAGTGGCACATGCATCTGGAGTTCATTTGCAGAGGCTAGAGGCCCTGACATGCCCATTCTCTCTCTGTCTCTCTTCTCTCTGCTTGCAAATAAATAAAGATTAATTTTTTGATTATTTAATAATTTTTATAAAAAGGGTGTACTCTTAGACCCCCTCACTCCCACCCTAATTCTGCTGAGGGTCTGCTTTGGTGGGGTTATTGGCATTCATTATGGGGACCAAGAGGTCTTAGTGTCTTTGGGTGGGGTTAGGGGTGGGACATGGTATCTCAGGCTATTCCCACCCACCTTGAGGCTCTCAGAATCTTACAGTCCCTGAGCCTTGGTGAGCAAGGTAGGGTTCTGATGTAGTGTTGCTTTCTGCATCGCCTCAGGCTCTCTGTTTTGATGAGGTTTAAGTGACCTCAGTGTCTGTCGCCATCTCCCTGGAACTGGTTTTCAGGATAGCCATTCATGTCACCGCTTCCCCTGTAGTGACTTCTGGGCCTGGTCAGATGAGATGGAGGAGACCCATGTCCTGGTAGACAGTGGACTCTGTCACAGTGTACTGATGGATCCTTGTTCACCCCCTCATTCTCCTCCATCTGTCCTGTGTGAGTACCTACGTTTTTTTGAGCCATCTCCTCAGCCCCCAAGCACCGTTTTACACTTATGTTTTGTGTATGTGGGTGCGCACACGTGTGTTTGTGGACGCACTTTCGTGGGTAGGTGTGAGGAGGCCAGAGGCTGATGCCAGATTCTTCCTCAGTTACTCTTGAGACAAGTTCTCTCACTGAACCCAGAGACTAGCTAGACAGCCAGCCTCTTAGCTGGTTTGCAGACATGCTCCATGAAGCCTGGCATTTAACATGGGTTCTAGGGACCTGAACTCGGGTCCTCAGGCAAGCCCGATGGAGCTATGCCTCCAGCCCCCGACATTTCTCATAAGAACAAATCAGATACTAAATTACATCCCCAGAGACTTTCTATTGGCTGTAGATAGAAGTAGTATCTTGTCTACGTATTAACTCAATAAATATGATTAAATCTCATGTTTTCTCTTTCCATCACAACTGAGTACTAAGAACATAGAGGCAGAAAAACGGAAATTAAATTTGGTGACGTGGGTTGGAGAGATGGCTCCGTGGGTAAAGTGATTGCTCTGTAATCATGAGAACCTGAGATTGGATCCCCAGAACCCACGTAAAATGCCAGGCATGGTGGCACAGGCTTGTAATCCCAGGGCTGTGAGGAAGAGCCAGATAATCCCTGGGGCTCACTGACCATCTTGTTTAACAAAATTGGTAAAGTCTACATTCAGCAAGAAACCTTGTCTCAAAGAATAAAAGTGGAGGGCTGGAGAGATGGCTCAGTGGTTAAGGGGCTTGACTACAAAGCCTAACGACCTGGGTTCAATTCCCCAGGACCCATGAAAAGCCAGATGCAAAAGTGATGCATGCATCTGGAATTTCTTTGCAGTGGCTGAAGGCCCTTGTGTGCCCGTTCTTCCTCCCTCCCTCTCTCTCTGCATGCAAATAAATAAATAAAATTTTTCTTTAAAGAATAAAAGTGGAGAATGATTGAGGAAGACACCCAATGCTACCTCTGGCCTCCACGTGCATGTACAAACACACACGCACGCACATCATGCACGCATGGAGAAAGCCTACGATACCCTTAGAACAAAAGGTGAAACTGTTATAATGGTTTCTCTTCAAGACCATAAGCGCACCTATGAGCTGGTACATTCAGGACTTGGTGGAGGGGACATGGAATGACCTATAATTGCCACAGGAAGTAGAACACCTGAGTCTCCAAGACAAAGGAGGGGAGACTCTAAATATTAGCTTCTGAGTGACCAATGGGGAAAAATGAGAAACTCAGCAAAGCTTGAAGGGTAAAGACTAGGCAAGAAAGCCTTCTCTTTAGCTGCAGTGACGCTCGAGTGCCAGCAGATGGCACTATAGCCATCCACACCCCAGACAAGACACCTGAGCTGTCACTTTCCCCAAAGATCCAGGCTCTCCACTCTAAAGTGACCTGCTGACACTTTCCACTGCTTTGATTTTTTTAAAAAAATATTTTATTTATTTATTTGAGAGAGAGGCAGACAGAGAGAGAGAATACGGGTGCACCACGGCCTCCAAGCCACTGCAAATGAACTCCAGACACATACGCCCTCTCGTGCATCTGGCTGTGTATGGGCACTGGGGAATGGAACTCTGGTCCTTCTGCATTGTAGGCAAATGCCTTAATCACTAAGCCATCTCTTCAGCCCCTCCACTGCTTTGATTTATGTCACAGCGAGACGTGCATCACAGTTAATAACCATGCAAGAAGGAGGCAGACCCTAAGAAGCGTGCACCTAGGATTTGGATGGATGGAACGATGAGAGAAAGCGAGCTGAAGGAACATAGCATATTCCTCCCAGGGGATCTCCTACTTACACATGAGGTGGCAGTTCGAAGAAATTGACCCCTTGGTAAAGCTCCATCTGGCTCACAGTGTAGATTCCGAGCTCCTGGTAGGGATTCACTGACACAAGCAGCGTCCCGATGTATGTCTAGAGGGAGCGACCATAGGGCCAATGAGGAATTCCAGGTACCCATACTGTCACACAGTGATCCCCAGGGGGTGGGGAGACCAGCCAGGGGTCAAGGTCAGCTTCAAGAAAATGCACAGAGCCCTCATAGAGAGGAAGGCCATATTGACTCGTGGGCTTTGGGAGGCGACATGGGAGCGAAGCGTGAGGGGTGGACAGCAGGGGCGAGAAGGGTGGGCAATCAGGGGGTTCTGGATGAAAGGTCCAGGCGGTGGCAGGCTGTCTGCACTACCCGAAGTGCACCTGAAGCTGGGGAGTAAGGGCTGGAGGGAGAAGGGGAGGTCCTAGCACAGGGAGCAGGTTTTCATCACATCACCCCGGGCGCTGCCAGGAGGAGTTGAGGTTCTATGTCAAATGCAACGGGGAAGGGGCATTGGCACCGTGGCATGAATGGCTTTAAGAGGAAGGATCTGTTAGGCATGGTGGCACAAGCCTTTAATGCCAGCACTCGGGGGGCGGGAAGGCATAGATAGGAGGATCATTGTAAGTTTGAGGCCAGCCTGAGACTACATAGTGAATTCTAGGTCAGCCTGGGCTACAGCAAAAAATTTATATATATACCTCAAAAAATATATATGGAAAAAAGAGAGAGAAGGGGGCATCTGATTTATAATGGCTCAAAAATGTCTCAATGGCCGCTGGGTGACCGTGCAGAGGGAGTGTGCCTTTCAGTACTGTCACATCCACCCAACACCCCTAGGACCGGCATTCACTTCTCTAGATTTCAACGTCAGACTCTCTCCCTGTTCAGGATTCACAAGTACTTATGTTTGTCAGACTTCTTAGAAAACAATCACCAATAAACACAGAGCTCTAAGGTCTCACACAGAAAAACAGAAATAAATGTGTGAGTTCCCGTGACAATTCTTGTGTCATTTTACTGTTCTGTTTGTCATTTCGTATACTGGAGGCACGGAAGTCTGTATTGTGGATATGTTAAAATCATTCCAATTAATGTTTCTAATGTCCAGGACAAAAATAAGCCAAAGAAACAGAGAAACCAGATCCGAAAAGAGCATTTTGACTAAAATTCTCTATTGCTTTAATCATCGGAAACCTGACACTTAAACTAGAAACAGCTTAGCCACGAGGATCCCATTAACCCATTTATATGTCACAGGTTTGTTATTTCTGCTTCGCTCATACAGAAAATTAGTTTGATTATTTTTGAGGTAGGGTCTCGCTCTAGCCCAGGCTAGCCTGGAATTCACTATGTAGTCTCAGGCTGGCCTCAAGCTCACAACGATCCTCCTACCTCAGCCTCCCGAGTGCTGGGATTAAAGGCGTGTGCCACAATGCCCAGCCTTCAGTGGGCATCTCTTACATTCCCTGCCTGGCATGTATTTCTCCTTCTTCCAAAAGACTCCTGTGAGGAACCCTCTACCTCAACTCTTAGCCCACACAGCCAAGGGTGCTCCAACTCTGTCCCTTCAGGGTGAGCCTAATATCCCAGCTTGGCCAGTTCAAATATTCCTCATTCCTCATCATGGGGGTTGGTTGGAAGACAGGCATCAAGATGGACCAATGGCAGTTAGAATTGTCTCCTGAAGACCACTGCTCCCTCCTTTCCCAGAACTAACACTCAGCAGAGAAAGAAAAAAAAAAACCCAAAATGTCAGACTGTATCTGCTTGGCAGGTGCTTTGCTCCTGAGCAAGGCCAGGCTGTGACAAGAGGAAACAGATGCCAAAGAAAACAGCCCACAGAATGCATTTCAGGACATTGCCTGAACCCCAGCCTTGTTCCTGGACCCTAAAATTACATCCACTGGAGTCCCTTGTGTGGCTTAGGATGGTTGAGTCTCTGCCCCTGGCTGTGGTGCAGAAAGAGCGCCCCCTGAAGGCCTCTCGTGGCAACTCTGATGGTGAGGTCCATCATAGCCATCCAGGCAATGGAGGGGTGGGGGGATAGGGAATGGGGGGGGACACAGTAGGAAAGTAGCTGAGAATAGGTTACATAGATGAGGTTCTCGCTGAAACGCTTGCGGAGATTGTCCACGAAGGCAGATTCACTGGTGTAGGCGTCCAGAAGTACAAAGTCCTGCACCCCGACCTTGTCCCGAGCGGTCAGTGTCCCCTCCATGTGTAGGCGGATGTGCTTCCTCCTCACTTCCTCTTTCTGCAGGAAACAGAACGGGGTTCAGCAATCGGCTCATCCCAGAAGTGTCTTATCATGCATCTGAGCATGTGCAAATAACCAGATGCTAAGGCCTGCAATAGGGGAGCCAAGGTCAGGGAGACCCTAGAAATCCTTCCTGTGCGTTTTCACCAGGACCTGTGTGTGGTGTGATGTGCTGTGTGTAGAGTGTAGACTCACACGTGTGCAGTTGCGTGCATTCTGTGTGCACGTGGTGAAGGCCATAGTCGAATTCCTCCACTAGCATTTAAAAAATATTTTATTTATTTGCAATCAGAGAGAGAGAGACAGAGAGAGAAAGAGATGGGACATCAGGGTGTTACGGTCAGCATTCTAGTTGCTGCACAGAAAGAACCAAAGCAAAAGCAGCTTGTGGAGGAATGGATTTATTTGGCTTACAGACTCGAGGGGAGACTCCATCCTGGCAGGGAAAACGATGGCATGAGCAGAGGGATGGACACCTCCGCCACAGCACTGGAAATAGCGGTAAGGTGTGCCAAATACTGGCAAGGGGAAGCTGGTTTATAACCCCCATAAACCTGCCCCTAACAACACAGCTCCATCTAGGTTGTAAAATCCAAACTGCCATCAGCTGAGGATCGATTACCCAGAACACATTCATTTGTTTGTGGGGGACACCTGGATCAAACCATGACACAGGGCCTCTAGCCACTGTAAGTGAACTCCAAATGCATCTGGCTTTACGTGGACACTGGGGAATTGAACTCAGGTCATTAGGTTTTGCAGGCAAGTGCTTTCACCGCTGAGCCATCTCCCTAGCCCTTCGCTAGTGTTCTTACTGGTTTTCCTATGCTTAGATGTTTGGACTCACTAAAACTTACCATTGGGTTCCGGTTGACCACACCAGTCCGCATGGTGACATGCTGTATGAATGTGTAGCCACGGAACAATAGGCTAAACAGCGTAGCCCAGACATGCATGAGCAGACCAAGCATCTGGGCTTAGGATGTTCAATGTCAATGCAAATAGTGCGTTTCTGGGGGCATACCCACCATGAAGTGGCACAAGACCCTCCCTCTTTTCCTCTGTGTGTGTGTGTGAAAATAACAGGAGCAGCTAACAGAACCCCAGCGCCTGCTGTATCGGGCACTGTTCTAAAGGCTTGACTTTATTGTTTTATTTAATCCTTCTTCTGACCTGTTCTAGGGATGAGGCACAGGACTGTGATAAACGATATCCAAGGACTGGAAGATGGCTCTGGAGTTGAGGCACTATCTTGCAAAGCCTGATGACCAGGGTTCAATTCCCCAGTGTACACGGACACACACACACACACACACACACACACACACACACACACACACACACAGGAAAACTCAGACTATAGCACAAGGAACCAGGAAGGGCAGCTTCCAGCCTGTGGTACTCTGCAAGGAGGCATGGAGGATAGTGTTTTGCTGAGTCTGGCAGGCTTCCGGACTGTCTCCTTCTGATAAGGAAGTCAAGGCAAGTCTGAGGACCCCTATAAATCTCAGCGAATCCTGGATACTCCAGCCTCCAGGCAGGCCACAGCTGTGCCCTGAGATAAGCAGGCAATTCAAGGCCTAAACTTAGTCCAGCTGCAATAACAAACCTAAACAATAAGGTTACATTTCCTCTGCTGACATCATATACATGTATAGAGTCACATAGGCCCCTCAATTTATCTATGCAAAATAGGTATCCAAAGGGTACTGGCCCCTACCAATCAACTCATGAGATGTCCACAGATCCTGCCCCTACCAATCCCCTTGCTGCCTATGCCCCTACCTCTGCCTCCTCCTCTATATAAACAACTGTTATCTATACAATAAATGAGAACTGCCCACTGCCGCGTTCTCCCGGGCGGCTATGCCCGTCGGCTCACAGCTATTCCAAGCCTCTGCTCACCCAGCTCCGTGGACGAACAGGGAGTTGATGCCCGCTGCAACTTCCCCATGGACCAGCCAGTGCACCGTGACTTTAGCACCTACTAGTGATGAAAAGTGAGCACCATGCTAAGTTCAAGGAGACCCACTTCAGTCTAATTCTCATGATGTGGGACTGGGAAATCGAACCTGGGTCCTTAGGCTCTGAAGGCAAACCCCTTAACAGCTGAGCCATCTCTCCAGCCCAAGACTGTCAATTTTTGATTAAAGTGCCAAATCAGGGCCAGGGGAGAGAATGAAGATATGAGTTCAGATCCTGTAAAATGCCAGGCATGGTGGTGCATGCCTATAGTTCCAGCCCTGGGGAGGTGGAGGCGAGGGGATTCCTGGGGTTCACTGGCCTGTCATTCTAGCTGAATCAATGAGCTCTGGGTTCCACAAGACATCCTGTCTCAAAGAATAAGGTAATTGACAAATCAATGATTGAAAAAGACACCTGACATTGATCTATGGTCTTCATCGTGTGTGTGTGTGTGTGTGTGTGTGTGTGTGTGTGTGTGTGTGTGCGCGCGCGCATGCACACACACACACACAGAGAGAGAGAGAGAGAGAGAGAGAGAGAGAAAGAGAGAGAGAGAACCAAAACAGTTCATTGCATAAATGGAAAACCTTTTCAACCCGTGCTACAGAATAGCTAAATATCTACAGACAACTTTGTAGTTGGTGCCTCCCTTACACTGTATGTGTATACATACATGTAATACGCATGGATCTTAGCTCTAAGAGTACATGTAAAAAAATCTATAAAGCCACTGGAAGTAGACAAGGAGACTGTCTTAGGCAAAACATGTTCTTGGCTAAATCACAACAAGAAGAAATAATAATTAGAGGAAAAAGGAATAATCAGTCAGACTTTACCAAATGAAAAGATCATCTTTCACAGATGACACTGGTAAAGTCCTTATCAAGTTCAGCTACAAAGGACTGATATTTGGAGTAAAAGATATCCATAGTTGGGGCTGAAGAGATGGCTCAGTGGTTAAGGTGTTTGCCTTCAAAGCCCAAGGACATGGGTTTGATTCCCCAGTCCCCACATAAAGCCAGATGCACAGAGTGGTGCATGTGTCTGGAGACACTCTCTCATTCTCTATCAAATAAATAAAATATATTTTTAAAAGATATCTATAGTTCAAAAATAAGAGAAACTCAGCAAGCATCAGGCAAATACTTGAATGGAGCTTTTAGAAAGGAAACTAGAAAAATACACAGAAAGCGCTCAATACCACAAATAAAACCACAGGAGTGGGAGACGGCTCATCGGTTAGAGGCGCTTGCTTGCAAAGCCTTTTGGCTGGGTTCAATTCCCCAGCATCCACGTAAAGCCAGATGCAAAGTGCATGCACTCCCCCCACCCATAAATAAAGTTAAAATAACATTTAAAAAGCACAGCAAGATTCCAGCAAGCGGCCACATTAAAAAATCTGACATCACCCAACACGGATTGCTGGCCGGGTCTGGAAGAGTCCAGCCACGTGAAGAATGGCAGTTCCTAATGAAGTTAGCCACAGCTCGATCTTTTGATCAGCAACTCTACTCCTAAGTATTTACACAAGAGCAGTGTAAACAGATGTCTACAAAAGCCTCCAACATCAAGTTCAACTCATGCTCAGCTTCATTCACTGGAAGCCATCCAAAGTTCCATCAGCTGGAGAAAGGATATGGCCCATCTGCAATGGAGAACAGAGTGATAAAAGGGAACTAACATGTGTGCGCCATAGCATGGAAGACTCAGGGACATTGTGGCGAGAGAAAGAGCCAGACACAAAGGAGTGTACACCGTGCGATTCCATTTAGATGACAGTCTAGGACAAGCAGAGCTAATCCACAGTGGAAACTCAGAACAATTGTTGCCTGGTTGGGAGGTTGCGAGGGAAAGGACATTTCTGGAGCAGTGGATACTTTCTGAACGTCGATAGAGCTGTGACTTAGAACGACCCTGTTTGTCAAGACACGTTGCTAATATTGCGTGCGTTCCAGTATGGCTGAATTTTAATATATATCTTTTTTTTGGTTTTTTGAGGTAGGGTCTTGCTCTAGCCCAAGCTGAACTGGAATGCACTCTGTAGTCTCAGGGTGGCCTGGAACTCATGGTGATCCTCCTACCTCTGCCTCCCGAGTGCTGGGATTAAAGGCGTGCACCACCACGCCCGGCTAAAAAAATATTTATTTGCAATTTGCAAGCAGAGAGAGAGAGAGAGAGAGAGAGAGAGAGAGAGAGAGAGAGAGAGAGAGAGAGAGAATGGGCATATCAGGGCTTTTTGCCACTGCAAACACTCTCTAGATGCATGTGCCACTTTGTGCACCTGGTTTTATGTGGTGCTGGGGAACTGAACCCCAGCCATTAGACTTTGCAAGAAGGCATCTGAGCAATCTCTCCAGCCCCCATCCCTTGGTCTTTACTTTAAAAAAATTATTATTATTATTATTTGCTTTTGTTTTTTGTTTATTCGAGGTAGGGTCTCGCTCTAGCCCAGGCTGACCTGGAATTCACTATGTAGTCTCAGGGTGGCCTGGAACTCATGGTGATCCTCCTACCTCTGCCTCCCGAGTGCTGGGATTAAAGGCATGCGCCACCATACCTGGGTAAATTTTAAATTTTATCAATTTTGATGAGAGCTATAAAAATAATCCAGTGGGAGGGGATGGAGATTGGGTGGAGGTATGCATGAAAATAAGAACGGCCAACATGTTAATAGTGGGGTTGGGAGATGGTTCAGTGTGTGAGCGTCCTTGTCTGAGGACCTGAGCTCACTCCTAGGGTCCACATAAAAAGCCACGAGTAAAACCAAAAAACATAAAAATAAAAACAAAATTTAAGCCTTTTAATCCCAGCATTCGAAAGACAGAGGTAGGAGGATCGCCATGGGTTCGAGGTCACCTTGAGACTACATAGTGAATTCCAGGTCAGCCTGGGCTAGAGGGAGACCCTACCTCGAAAAACAAAAATACAAACAAACAAAAACCCAAAAGGCAGAATGCTCCAGATTTTCAGTGTTGAGAAGTGACCATTAAGTGTCACCAAGTGAAACAAATTTGTCTCACTCATCAAGACTCAGGGAATATTGTGGAAGAAATGGTAGAGAGAATAGAAGAGTTAGAAAATGGGGAGGGCTGCAGTCAGGCCCTCACAGAGCTGTTGCTACCTAGACAATCTTGGGTCCATCAACAACATGTCACAGATAATGGAGGGAGGCAAAAACAAAACAAATCATAAAATAAAATAAAAACATCCAAGTAGAACTAACTCATTGTAAAAGAAGACATGGTTATGGGGAAGGAATTTGTGGGAGGGGCCAAAGGAAGATAACGAGAGGGGGTTACGATTAAAATACATTAGCTGCCCATCTACTACACTGTCAACTGGACAAAGATGAACAGCAGAGTGTCCACCAGATGGCGCTCCACACAAGCCAAATGGAGCTGGAAACAATGAAATCCCTACCTCCTATGGTCTTTTATGATTGGGTGACTGAAATCAAGACCCAAACTAGATCCACACATTGCACTTAGCAAACACTGCGTCTCTCAAGTCTCTTTTGTTCAACAGGCTTCCCCTCTTGTTGTTTCTTGCAATTGGCAATCTCTGCCAATTGATTGTGTTGTTTTTTAAAAAATATATTTATTTATTTTGAGAGCGATAGAGAGAAGGAGGAAGATACAAAGAGAGAGAGAGAGAATGGATACACCAGAAATTCTAGCCACTGCAAACAAACTCCAGATGCATGCACCACTTTGTGTATCTGGGTACTGGGGAACTGAATCCAAGTTGCCAGGCTTTGCAAGCAAGTGCCTTAACCACTGATCTATCTCTCCAGCCCCCTATATACTTTTTTGATGTGCCATGTGTGTGCAAGAGAGAAAGAAAAAGAGAGGAGTACGGAGAGAGAGTGAGAGAGAGAGAGAGAGCACGCACAGACATCACGTGCCATAGTACGAGTGTGATGGTCTCCTCACCTTCTACCTTGTTTGAGGCAGGATTCCTCATGGTTCACTGTTCCAGTCTCAGGCTAGCTGGCTCGTGGGCTTGCCTGCAATCCTCCAATCTCTAGCTCCCTTCTTGCTGTCTGCGTGCTGGGCTTCCAGATGCTCGTGGGTTCTCAGGAACTGAGCTCAGACACTGATGCCTGCCCAGCAAGTGCTTTATTCACCGAGCCATCTCCCCAGCCCTAGCTGCACAGTTCACATGGGTGAACTGTACGGTTTGTGAGCTCTCTGTTAATAAACTGCTATCAAAGAGAAAATCTACAGGTGAAAGGTAAAGCTAGATAGCTTTTTTTAAAATTTATTGTCCATAATGAGTTACAACATTTAGTGGGCAAACAATGAGTTGTTATCCCCAATTCCCCGCTGCCCTCCCCTCCCCCCTCCACTGGCTAACCTCCTCCATGGGTCATCTGGATCAGTCCTTGTGACAGGGGACCATGGAAAGCCTAGTATTCAGCCAGGTTCTCCTGGCCATGCCTCTGGATAATCTCCTCCACCAAGATTCTCACAATCTTTCCGCCCCCTCTTCCGCTCAGTTCCCTGAGTCTTGGTGGATGAGTATTAAGGCTGCTTTAAGGTTGTGAGCTTAGGGGTCTTTGTGTTGAAATCGTTGGTTTCTGTCTAGCTAGATAGCTTTAAGAAAAAAAAGTAAAGGTAATCTTCATGCCTTTAGTGTGGGGAAATCACAAAAACCACATCCATCCTAGAGAACAGTGTGCAATTTTGACTAGATGAAAATCAAGAACATTTGCTGATCAAAAGATTTTTTTTTATTTTTTTATGATGAAATATTATTCTGCCTTTATTTTTATGTCATTATTATGAATAAGTATATATATATATATATATATATATATATATATATATATATATATATATATATATATTGTATGAGCAAATCTTGTGAATGTGTCCCCGTTTCCCTCCTCTCTGTCCCCCTACCCACTGGGGTCCTTCCTCAGTGCACATACTGGATCTGTCCATAGGTTAGGGGTTCTGAACTGCACCAGAGGTAGTCAGTTTTTCTTTCTTTTTTTTTTTTCCTCTTCCCCCTTTGTGTATTGTTGCTGAGGAGGGCAATGTCTCTGGATATTCTCCCCCATTATGGTTCTTACGGTTTTTCCACCCCCATCTTCCGCTCAGTTCCCTGAGTCATAGTGGGTGAGTTTTAAGTCTGAAAAAAGGTATTTAAAAAAGTGAAAAATGGTTCAGAATGGGGAAGAGACTAGGAATGAATAAGAAAAAAAAGCAAACATGGGCTGGAGAGATGGCTCAGCGGTTAAGGCACTTGCCTCCCGTACCTAAGGACCTGGGTTCAATTCCCCAGGACCCACATAAGCCAAACCCACAAGGTGGTGGCCCTGGTTCTCTCTCTCTCTCTCTCTCTCTCTCTCTCTCTCTCTCTCTCTCTGTCTCTCTCTCTGCTTGAAAATGAATAAATAAAATATTTTTTAAAAAGCAAACAGCTTGTGTTGGTTTGAATGTGAAATACTGCCCATCACTTCCTGTGCTTGTGATTAAACCTCATACTCAATCCCCGTTGGCAGATCCTCTGGGAGGTGGAGCCTTGCTGGAGGAGGTGTGTCACTGGGTGGGGGGTGATGTTGGGGGAGGGCCCACTGGGTGCTCAGAGCTACCCACCCTTGTTGTGCCTGCCCTACTGCTGTGGCTGAAGATGTGAGCAGGTTGCCTGCTCTGCCATTTTTCCCCACCAGGACAAAACTTTCCCTGAAAACTGTAAGCTGAAACAAACCCTTCCCTCCCCTAAAGCTGCTTCTGATTGGTTATTTATTTTATTATTATTATGTTTGGTTTTTCAAGTTAGTGTCTCACTCTAGCCCAGGCTGACCTGGAATTCACTCTGTAGTCTCAGGGTGGCCTTGAACTCACAGCAATCCTCCTACCTCTGCCTCCCAAGTGCTGGGATTAAAGGCGTGCGCCACCACGCCCGGCTTCTGATTGGTTATTTTATCTCAGCAATGAGATAGTAATTACAACACAGCTCGGTCTTAAAGGGGGCAAATGAAAGCAGGCATTTCCTAAAGAATCAAATGAGCAATATCAAAATTAAATATGCCAATCAGTACAGCAATGGAGAACAGTTTCAGACCTGCCAAACTGACAAAAATGAAAAGCCTTACAAGTCAGACCCGCAAGGATATGAAACAATAGAAGCCCCCA
>PVHP010033181.1:0-19827 GCA_004024765.1 Zapus hudsonius | reverse complement strand
TGAAACTCCTTTTCAATTAATTTTCTGCTTAGCACTCAAAGTAAAGAGATATTGTGGCATATGCATGCAGCCATATCATTACTTGGTTCTAAAATGCATTCTCTCTCCCCTTGCCAGTTCCCTCCCCGCCAAATAGTACTTTCTGATTTCATAAGTATATATCCTCTCTACTAACCTCCACAACCCTCTCTTCCTTCCACTCCTTAGAACTCTTTCTGTATCATATTTATGTTCTACTTTCCGCCCCAGATATAGGTTGGCAGACAGGCAGGCAGGCAGATAGATGATAGACAGACAAGCAGACTGCATATGAGAGAAAACGTGATTTCTCTGGCTCTGGCTTATTTCACTTAATAGAGTGATCTCTAGTTCCTTCCATTTTCCTGGAATGTCATAATTGTACTCTTCAGAGATAAATAAAATTCCATTATATATGGGCCACATGAAATTTCCCTTCTGACAAGTGTTAATGTTCTTAGACATGCTCAAGAATAAGTGTGCATCACTGTTCTATGGGGATTTGCCCTGCAAACCTCTCCATTCTCCTCACTGCAGTTTGGGAATAAGGGCTCTACAGCCCCTTGTGCTTTGGTAGAAAACTGCTAAGACAGAGAATTAGATGAGTGTAACGTATGAAACACTGAGGAATACCTAGCATTAAGACTGGCATTATTCCTTAGCCTGTTTTGCCTGCAACAGCCATTTAAATCACTACAAAACTGAGACCAGAGCTGAAGAGATGGCTCAGCAGTTAAGGCGCTTACCTGTAAAGCCTAGTGACCTGAGTTCAGTTCTTCAGTACCCATGTAAAGTCAGATGCACAAAGTGGCACATGCATCTGGCGTTGTTTGCAGTGACTGGAAGCCCTGGCTTGCCCATCCTCTGTCTCTCTTCTATCTCTCTCAGCTTTCAAATAAATAATTAAAAAAAAAAAAAAAACCTGAGATCAGATCTACAGAGCCACTTTGCTCAGCATTCTCCACAGAGCTCTCCAAGTCCTGTCTCTGAGCCCCAGTTTGCTCCTCTTCCAAATGGGAAATGAGCCCCAGCATCTGTTATCTGCACTGCTACTTTTGATCCCATTTCTCACCAAAGATAAAAAGGAAATGTTCTGTGAGAGGAATATCATAGAATAGAGCACCTCTTGGGCTGGAGAGATGGCCCGGAGGTTAAAGGTGCTTGCTTGCAAAACGTGAATACCTAGGTTTGATTCCCCAGGACCCCCCCCCAAAAAAAAACAGATACACAAAGTAGCACATGCATCTGGAGCTCATTTGCAGAGGCAGGAGACCCTGGAGTGCCTATATACCCTCTCTCTCTTTCTAACTAACAAATTCAGCACAAAGACAGAAGAGCAAAAACAGATATATAAAGTGTATTTATTTCTCTGTTCAAATAGTTTAGCCCATTTGAAATGCATTTACTATTTTTTTTAAATATGACTCAGGTATTGGGGCTGTTTAGCATCAAAGTCCATAGAAGACTTGCAGTTGTTAACTCCTGGGCAAATATTGAAGGGACAAAAGAAAAGTAGTAAAAAGGACGAAACAGGGTTGGAGAGATGGCTCAGAGGTTAAGGACACTTGCTTGCAAACATTGACAGCCTTTGTTCAATAAAGCCAGATACAAAGCTGTGCATGCATCAAGTTGGTCCTCTACAGTGACAAGAGGCCCTGGTGTGCACCCCCCCACCTCTTAATCCTCGAAAATAATTTTGTTTAAAAAAAGGACAAAATACCTCACAAAGCACAAGTTGAGGCAGAACATATTTCAAAGTTTTGAAGCTATACCTCGAAAGGTAAAAACATATACATATGTATTTATTCAATTTATGACTGCATGTCAATTTTTCATGTTGGAAAAATTCTGAACTGAAATAGAAAAATGCTTTTTAAAAGGACATGTTAGTAATAGTTAAATCTTTAGCTACTCGGGAAACCTGACAATAAAGCATATATATAAAGGACACCTGGACTTGCCAAAGTGAAGACCTAGCCAGTGTTTTAAGTATTCTGAAAACCTCAAAGGGATTATAGAGAATACAAACTAGAATTAAATCCGGCTTTTATGTTTTAGCAGCTTTCATACCTGACATCAGCCCATTCATTTAACTTTGTTTTTTTTAATATTTTTATTTATTTATTCATTTTCAAGCAGAGAGGGAGGGAGGGAGGGAGGGAGGGAGGGAGGGAGAGAGAGAGAGAGAGAGAGAGAGAGAGAGAGAGAGAGAGAGAGAGAGAGAATATGCACCAGGGCCACCACCTTGTGGGTCTGGCTTATGTGGGTCCTGGGGAATTGAACCCGGGGCCTTAGGTACTAGAGGCAAGTGCTTTAGCTGCTGAGCCATCTCTCCAGCCCATTAACTTTGTTTTTTGAGACAGAGTCTTACTCTAGCATAGACTGATCTAAAACTCATTCTGTAGCCCAGGTTGGCCTCAAACTCAAAGGAATCCTTCTACCTCAGCCACCAGAATGCTTGGATTGTAAGCATGAGCCACTGGCTTTCATATAACTCAAAGCACAGAAATTACTCTAGTGTCTCTAACTTTCATACACATAACACACATAGCCATACTCATGCACACACTCATGGACATCCCCCCCAAGCTAACATACTCAAAACACACACACACACACACACACTTCCTCTCATGAACATGCCATGTCAAAATGTCTTTCACCAGGAACTTAAAAAGGTCAAATTTATATACAAACAGGGAAAATAAAGATTTGACAATCTCAATAGTAAAATATATAAAAGAAAACAAATACTAGAATTGACATATGGACAGAAGGTAGAAGTCATCAAAAAGAAAAAGAATACATATTTGTAACCGTTTTTAAACTTTGAATGAGTTAATAAATGAATAAAAGGAATTCTCTACAGCTGTATAACATGAATTTCCACAGAAGAATTCAAAATAGCCAAAACTCAGAAACAACAGATGGGTGGGTAGTCTATCCAGACTATTTGGATATGTTAGTATAATTTTATAATATGATTTACAAAAATCAAGGATTCTTTTAACTAATTTTCGAAAGTCAGGTGTATGACACCAATAGCCTGTAAAGAGATTTCCCACCTCCACAGGGTGAGATTGTAAGAAGAGGTAAAAGGAAGTGTTGTAATTTCAAATTATATTTATAATTATCAATTTGGTCCATCTTCACCAGATATCATAAGAAATGTTTTGGTGATTTTTAAAAATGTTGTACAATTAGAAATATCACCAGAAATACTCCAGGAAAATATTTTTACAGATATGATTTTATATGTACACATAAATAAATGAAAACATCTGTAAACGTCTTCTACCAAAGAATGATTTCACACTTCTCTATGTCATTAATATAAAATATATTATCACAGAAATCTTTGAACCTTGAGGACATACCCAAAAATACTGAAATAATTGTTAGGAAATATGAGATTTTCCTATCCACTGCCCTGACCATAGATGAAATGGAGAAAGCCAGAGAACTTGGAAGTTTAGCAAGGGCGGGGACTGAGACAGGTTCTTAGGCAAGTTCTGGGAGAAGCCCTCAAACTTCAGTTTTACCTGGAAAACCCCAAACTTCCCTGATCTCTTAAAGTCACAGCTGAATTTAATTTTGAAGGTTACAGAGTGTATTTTTAACATCAATGGTTTTGTCTATTACCTCATGACTACAAATGAAATTGGAAGCCCAATCTATTCAAACTCATTAAAAGAAATACTGTAGATAGACATTAAATAACTTTTAGGGAGGGAGGGAAGATGGCATGGAGAGGAAAAAGGGGGGGGGGAGAACAAGGAATTTCTGAAGGTAAAGTCCCAGGAGTTACATTTCAAAAGCCGGATCCTAGAAGACTCCCCAAAATGCAAACTAGAATGATTCACATAATTCATGACACCCACTGAGCGCCTAAGGAAGGGGTGGACTGGAGCTGGGCGCCACCTGAAGGGAGACCAGGTGTTGGTTCCCGACACAGATGCCATTTCCATGGCCTTAGGCAAGGAATTGGGGATGTCACCGACACTCTCAAGCCAGGAAGGTGGCCTGGCACTCCCCAGGTGCTGGAACCAATTCTCCCAGCAGGACCAGCTGAGGGGGATCACAGAGGAGCTAGGCAGTGCTTGCAGGCTCCTGGGTAGTTTTTGTTCTTAACTTTGGGGCACTGGTTGAATCTTAATTCACGTGATCACATTCGCTTCTCCCCCGACCCCCCTTCTCTGAGCTGTGGACTCCTTCCAAGTCCTGCCTGGAACGGTTAAATCATTCTGTATGGACGAATAGCTTTGGACGCGTGCTGTTGTTTGGAAAACCTGATCCGTATCTAAGAAGGACCCGCGCGTTCTCGTAAAACCCCACAAAGTTCACGGAGAGCCTCCAACTTCAAGACTGAAAGTTACAAGCGCCCCTCTATCCAAAGGATGGCCAAACTCACGCTTAGAAAACTCTGCGGTGCCAAATGGAGCCAGCAGCCCCACGTCCCTCCCTGCCCCTCAGGATGAAGAAAGGAAACCTACTAACGAGGGCCGCCCTCCCCTTCCACCCCCGCCCCGGTTCCAAGTCACCGAGAATCTCAGCGCAGCGGCTTTCGCGTGGGACCGGGTCTGAAGTCCAGCAGGGCGTCCATGGAAACCATCAGCCAGCCCGACGGGGCGGCCGGCCGGCCGGCCACGCGGCGCTTTGTGGCCGGCGTCCCTCGGGCCAGGCCGCAGGCTCCGCCCGCCCGTCGCCGCGCCGGGACCCCCGGCCCGAACCCCCGGCCCCCGCGCCCGCCGCGCGCTCACCGCCTTGAGGTCCAGGACGCCGTCCTGCGCCTCCCGCAGCAGCGACACGAACTTGGTGGTGAGCAGCCCCAGGCTCTTCTCGTGCCGGCTGCTGCCGCCCGCCGGCGCCGGCGACGGCTGCGAGGACGGCGCCCCGGGAGGCGGCGGCTGGGCCGGGGCCGGCGGCCCCGAGCTCGCGGGCTCCGCCGCCGCCGCCATCGCCCCGCGGCCCCCGCCGGCCCGGAGCCGCTCGGCGCGCGCGGCGCGTCCGGCCGCGAGGGAAGCGCCCACGAAGCCCCGCCGAGCGCGGGGACCGGACCGGGGCGGCGAGGGTGGGCCCAAGTTTAAATGGCAGGAAGTGACGCCGCCCGCCGTTGCCTGGAAACGCGCTCTCCGCGGGAGGAAAGTCGCGGGCTCCGCGGGCCGGTCGGCACCTGGGGAGACGCGGAGCCGGGCCGCCTCGCGCCCCCGGCCCCCGTGCACCTGCCGCGTCCGCCCAGCTGTCGCGTCCCGGGCCCGCGTCCCCACAGGTGGTCCCAGAGAGAGTGTTCGTCCAGGGTCACCTCTTCGCTGGAACCGTGAACGCGGGGTCAAGGGGAGTTGAGGCTTCTGCTGTCACGACCTCATCTATTCCTAAGGCACTCCCTCAATCCATCTCCAATATCATCACCTTGGGGGTTAGAGTTTTAAAAGATGAATTTGGGGTGAGCTTGCTTTATGATAGCACGCAGTACTGTTTTGCCGTATTTCTCTTGCTGACCTAAAAAATTAATATTTATAAGATATTCAGTAAACCACTCTCATACCATTAATGATTGTAAAATTTTTCTTGGCACTTTATTTTGTGGTTTTGACAAATTTTCACTCATTTAAATTTTCTGGGGCTCAAGGAAAACGTATTTACAAATTAGCCATTTAAATTAGTCTTAAAAATTAGTGCCTTTGTTGCCCCAGATATTAAAAATCTCACCAGTGTTTGTTATAAATGTAGGTTCTTTTTTCTTTTATTTCATTGATTGTAAAAATATGATGTAAATTTTACACACAACACAGTTCTAGCTCACTCTGTTAAAGCAGTTTGTAGTTGGGCTGGGAGGATGGCTCAGTGGTTAAAGGTGCTTGCTTGCAAAACCTGCCAGGCAGAGTTCCATTCTTAGTGGCAAAAGGCCCTGGCATGCCCATACACACACACACACACACACACAGAGAGAGAGAGAGAGAGAGAGAGAGAGAGAGAGAGAGAGAGAGAGAGAGAGAGAGAGAGAAATAAGTTTTATATACATTTTATTTATTTATTAGAGTGAGAGAAAGAGGCAAACACAGAGAGAGAATGGGTTGCCAGGGCCCCCAGCCATTGCAAAGAACTCCAGACTCATGCAGCATCTTGTGCATCTGGCTTTATGTGGGTGCCGGAGAATCAAACTCATGTCCTACTGCTTTGCAGGCAAATGCTTTAACTGCTATCTCTCTAGGCCACAATTGAATTTTTTATAAGTGGTTTGTAATATAACTAGAGCTGTCAACTATCAGCACAACAGAATCTAGAACAAATCTATCTTCCTAAATCCAAACTCTCAACAGCAAATCAGCATTTGATGGGAAAACAAGATCAACAAGCTCTTCAGGTTGATATTTTTAGCCTCAGGTAATCCTCACACATCACTCTGAGCAAATACTGAATAGCACAATGAAAAATAATGAAATGTATCTCCTCCCTAAAAGATTGATGATGCAAAAAAGTCCTTAATATTACCGAATCTCATTGAAATTTCTGTTAATATGATTTTAAAATATCAGACTTCAAATAACCTTTGAAATGCTATTGGTTACTGTTTTGTAGTATACCAATGTGACTGTTTTCTGTATCCTTTGGCTATGGAGAATTTTCAAAAGGTATCAATCACAGCACAGTTGCATATACCTTTTCTGATAAATTCCTCAGAATACTTTGCATCAAAAGTCAGGGTTTGGGGTTTCTCCTCATCCTGCCCTGTCCTGCCAGCAAGAGAATTGGAAACTACTAGGAAAGAATTCTCCCCACTCACATCATTCCTATAAAATCAAAGGAACCTGAAGGAGAAGAAAATGAGGACTGGCTGAGCAGCTCCAGAACAGTTCCAGACAGTATTCCACAACTTTCTGAAGGAGAAACAGGAGCAAGATTTTTTTTTTTTTTAATAGGCAATCAATCAGGGACAGGGCCCAAATGGGAACAAGAAGATGCCACCGTGCCTGCCAGGGTAGAAACAAAACTCGGGTCTGATCCAATCCCTCCCAGGATGGCTACAAGCAACCTCATCAATAGTGCCCCCTACTTCTTCCTCAGTCTAGCAACCTGAGTGGGCTGGCCCCTCCTGAGTCAGCCCTTTGATCCCAGGAACCAATCAGGTCTCTCCCTTACACACCTGAGTCTGATGACAAGGCCCATCCTAATTGGATGTCTGCCACATTTGCTATGGGCCCACCATGAGCACAGTTGGCCCCTTGACTCAAAGCCGACTCCTGATTCCTGCTTTGGTAAGCCCTTCCCTCTTATCCTGGCTGGGAAGGAGGAAGGAAAATGCCTTCTTCGTTGTGACATTTTCCTGGCTTAGTTTTGGGTGCCTTCTCATGTTATTCTCCTCCAAGTTCTAGTTCCTTTGTGAATCTTTTGGCCCAGGTTCCCGTTTCTCCTCTAAAGATTTCCCTGCTAGGTCCTCTCCGTGGGCGTATCCCTCCATTCTCCCATCTCCCTTTCCAGTTGGGAAAGAAGGAAATGCCCTTTTGGCCTGAGTCTTTCTACTCAACCTGGATACCATGTCTCCCTAAAAAAAAAAAAAAAAAAAAAAAAAAAAAAAAAAAAAAAAAAAAAAAAAAAAAAAAAAAAAAAAAAAAAAAAAAAAAAAAAAAAAAAAAAAAAAAAAAAAAAACATAATTAATACTTTACCCTTCTTAGAATCTGTTTGCTCAATTCTGTTAAAATGGACAAGAACCTTAAACTTGGGGCAGCTCCCCCTTGTGGTAGTTTGAATGTATGGCCCCATAGACTCCTGTTTTATTAAAGTTGAGTTTTCAGTTTCAGCCTCTAACAGGTAGAATCCTGCTTGAGGTGTGTGTGTGTGTGTGTGTGTGTGTGTGTGTGTGTGTTACAGAGTGAAATTTGAGCTCAAAGGTATGGAGAGAGCTGTGTGAACTCTGGTGGGTGTGTGTTTGCTGCTTTTGGGTGTTTGCTGGCTGCCAGTGGTTTCTCTCTGCTTGGATCTGTAAAAGGGAGTCACCTTCTTCCACCATTGGTGGAACTTCCCCAGGATCAGTAATCTTGAAATAAATACCTTCCTCCCATAAACTGTGTTTGGTTGGATATGGGTTTTTGAAGTTGGTGGTTCAACACTTCTTTGTGTAATATGTACAGGAGTATCCTCTGTAAATTTGGCTTTATGTTCATATAATTATAGAGCTGGCTTTAGTCATGGAACGTTTTCCTTTCTCCTATTATGAGGTATACTTTGGCTGGGTACAGTAGTTTGAGTTGGAAGCCATAATTTACTAGGCTTTGAAAAGCATTGTACCAAACCATTCTGGCCTTCATGGTTTCCATAGAGAATTCTGAAGTAAGTCTGATGGGTTGCTTTTATATGTGATGGGTTGTTTCTCTCTTGCTGCTTCTAACCCTGTCTCTTTGCTTTCTATGTTTAGCATTCTAACTAGGCTATGTCTTGGAGTGTTCCTTCTTTGGTACTGTTTGTTTGGAATTCTGTGGGTCTTTTGTATCCAGACTGGCCTCTCTTGCAAGAATGGGAAAATTTTCTTCAATAATTTTGCTGACTTTGTGAAGCCAGTGTGAGTGGTGACTCCTCTCTCTGTTGTCTTGCTCAGCCTGGCTCAGGCAGGGCCAGGTGTGTTGCTCTTCCCTGCCTAACCCGGGAACTTCGGCTGGGGCCAATTCTCTTCCAGAGCCCTGGCTGAAGGCAATTTTCCACAGTAGCTGCAGCTGACAGTGACTTTTCTATACTGCCGGTGGCTGAAAGCCACTTTCCAGAGAAGCCAAAGCTGCTGGAGGCAATTCTCCACTTTAGCAGCTGCTGGAACCATCTCCCAATGGAATTGCAACCAACAATTAAGTTATGAAATTTGCAAGAAAATGGATGAAACTATAAAATGTTATAGTAAACATGGCAACCTAGGCTTAGAAAGGTAAATATTACTTTTTCTCTTTCATATGTGGAGCCTATCTTATAATTTTTGTATATCCATATATTAATGGTGATATAAATCAGAAAAGTTGAAAGGGGCCATGGGAGGAGGAAAGTCAATGGGAGGGGGTAAGAGGACACATGTGAAATGAAGTGGAAAGGGGAATACTGTGAACAGGGATGAATGGGGAGAAGGTAGGGAGATGGGGATAGGAGGACAAGAGGTGGTATCCAGGGAGAAAATGAATCAACACAAAGTATATATGCAAATGCTAAAAGTAAGCAGGTTCCTTTGTATGCTAATTAAAAATGAAATAGAAAAGTACTAACAGAAAGGTTAAAAATAAATAAAAATTTCAAATGTTATCCTATAAAAAATAAAATAGCCTGAAAAGTCTAGTATCTTATGAAATGAGACTATTGTACTTTTGTCAAAGATGTAGTTCACATTAGATTTCTTTTTAGACTGTTGTGAGGTGTTTGATCATTAAAAATTATTTAGCTATAGCCGGGCATGGTGTCACACACCTTTATTTAATCCCTGTACTTGGGAGGCAGAGGTAGGAGGATCACCGAGAGTTCTAGGTCAGCCAGAGAGCATAGTGAATTCCAGGTCAGCCTGGGCTAGAGAGAGACCCTGCCTTGAAAAGCCAAAAAAAATTATTTAGCTATGAAATAAGTTGTTATTGTCAAGTAAAATTAAATTACTAGTTCTCTGCACTAATCAACTAACTTCACCTAACTTTTATGTTTCCTTGTTTGTTGAATTTCAAGTTACTATATATATTATCAGTATTTTTTACAGCCTACATTTTAATTTTATTTCCAGTTTCATATCTTGGGTGGTATTGATAAAAAGCTACACATTGCTCAAAATGAAAACTATTCAAATATGCATTATTACATTATTTCTACAATGTTCCTCATATAAGTAAGTGGGCAACTGTCTCATCTCAGGAATAACAAGCTAGGTGAAAAAAAAAGACTAGGGTATATATTTGAATTGGGGAGTGTGGAATCATGATAGCCTTTACTTCAGAGGCAAAAAAGAGATATTCATAAATTAAGTGAGGGTACATTATTATCCATGTAGGTGGCATAAAGTGTTGGCATATCATGGTATTAATTTACTCATGAGATTGACCCACAGGTGTTGAAAGTGGACTGAAGATATGACTCCCAGAGAGAATCTTTCCTTTTGTGCTGTTTATATTTGTCCAACCATTACAATGCCTCAGACAGCATGCCATAACCTTATCTTAAATGCACCCTGGAAGGTGTAGAAACAATACATGAGGAGTTGAAAATTTTACTAAAATATAAGTGATACTGCCTTCATAAATGGAGAGAAAAAATAGCAATTTCTTGAAGACAAGGCAAGAATGATGAATGCTTTCTTTAATACACTTATATGTGCAGAAGAATGAATTAGCAATGAATAAGAGGGAGAAATAATTCCTCTGCCAAGGCACAAAAATAAGTATCTTGATTTTATAACACTTTTAGCTTTTCAAAACCATGCTCACATACATTATTTCATTTTATTCTCCCAAGAAGCGTGGGGAGGTAGGTAGGTAACTCAGGTTTCATTATCTCCAAGATTTATCTAACTCTCTTTACCACTGATATTTTATTATAGGGTTCATGAATTTGGTGAGTATTAATTGTCTTATGGCTCTGTCTGGTGACACACACGAACTGGAGAAATGAATTCACCTTATTTATGAAGGCCAGGAATAGTCTCTTTTACCTTCAGAGTCAGATTTTCCTTACATAAATATTTACCATTAAAATTAACAGTAAACACATTGGTTCTACTGTGTTTTTTATTTAATATCTCTATTATGAGTAAGTATATACATTGTATGAGCAAATCTTGAGAAGGTGCTCTATTTCCCTCCTCTCTGACCCCTACCCACTTCCTCGGTGCACATACTGGATCTGTTCATAGATAAGGGGGTTATGAACTGCACCAGAGGTAGCCAGATTTTCCTTTTTTTTCCTTCCCCCTTTGTGTATTGTTGCTGAGGGGAGCGATGTCTCTGGATATTTTCCCTTACCATGGCTCTTACATTCCTTCCACCCCCTCTTCTGCCCAGTTCCCTGAGTCATGGTGGGTGAGTTTTAAGTCTGCTTTATTATTGAGATCTTAAGTATCTCTGGACCTTTGCCATGGGTTGTATTGGGTATTGTTGTTGTCTGTCTCCATTGACCTTTCATGGGTTATCAGACTTGCTACGGTGATTGGTCTCCTGTTTATCACATCACTTTCTCATAGGTTTCATTTGGGCCCTGTGTGAAGGCCAGGGGTGGTTTGTCTACTGCCAGGATGTCAGCCATCATCCAATGTCTTATTGGTGGAGTTGGGTTGTCACTGGCTCTCTCACTGCCTTCTGAAAAATACAAACAGAATATCCATTGGAGAATGAGATCAATATAGGTTAAATGAGACAAACATTGCTATTATGGATAGTTTCTAATGGGTGTAACCTATTTGTAGCTCTCTGGTAGTGCAAATTGCCCCTAGAGGCCCAGATTCTTGGTCCCCATAAGATTTTGCCATGGATCCCACCTCCAGTTAAGGGATCCTTGTCACTAAGCAGATCTCTTGGCCAATCAGTACACTGTTGATTACCCTCCAAGTTTTAGCACCAATATTGCATAGATGTGCACTTTTTGACTTGCTGGTCTTTTCCATATAGCAGTGTGTTCAGCATTCTTATGACAATTCTGTATAATGTATATCAGTTGTGTCTCCTTTCTCCAAATCTCATTGACCAATTTCCCCTGGCAGCTCATGCCACACCTTCCAGTGCTACACTTGCTACTATCTGGGAGCTGGTTACCATTCTGGATCTAGCAGAATCTCTTGGTGTTGTTTGATGACGCTGTGATTTCTTCAGCCATAGGGTCTTACCTTAGGCCTTGGGCAGGTATTCAAGAACTCTGACAGAAGTCTGTCATGTTTTGGGGACCTCGTGGGTCTCTTTGATCAACAGCTCAGTGTGGGAAGGAACCAATAACTGGGACAGGGAGATGCAGGCCTGAGCAATTATTCTTGAGGTTAGGCTTCCTCCCATTCTATTCATGGCCCCTTGTAACAGGTGGTGCCCACAGCTTCCTCAGGAGCTTCCTGTATGAAAGTTAGGATTTTATATTGTCAACTATTTATTAGTTTAGTTTATTGTATGAGTCCCTTCCCTTCCAAATCCTCCTACCCCCAATTCTTCCCATCCCCTTTTACAGTCCCATTCATGGATAGATTTTTTTAATGTTCAGGCTTAACCTGTTTAGGAACAACATATGAGGGAGAATATGCCGCACTTGGCTCTCTGTTTTTATGTGAGGTTGCTAAGAATGATCTGCTCCAAGTCTGTCCATTTTTCTTTAAATTTCGCTATGTCATTATTCCTTTAAGCTGTGTAGAATTCCATAGTGTATATTTACGACAACTTTGATATCTGCTCTTCAAGGGAAGGGCATTTGGGTTGGTTCCAATTTGTTGCTATTATGAATTGAGCTGCTATAAACAGGGTTGAGCAAATGTCTCCGTGCTTTGCTGAGGAAACTTGGGGGTAGATGCCCAGTAGAGGGATAGCTGGGTCCTCTGGTAGCTCTATATCCATCCTGTTCAGGAGCCTCCACACTGTTTTCGAAAGTGGTTGTACAAGTTTGCATTCTCACCAGCAGTGAATGAGGGTCCCTTTCCCCCCACATCCTTGCCAACATCTATTGTTAGTAGATTTTTTTAATGATTGCCATTCAGACTGGAGTAAGGTGTAATCTCATTGTTGTTTTGATTTGCATTTCTCTGATGATTAAAGACATTGAACATTTACTCAAATGGGAATTGGCCATTTGTATTTCTTCATCTTTGAATTCTCTGTTGAGTTCAGTTCCCCATTTTGTGAGATATTTTGTGCTTGATATTTTTTCTTTTTTTTGTTTTGTTTTTTTTAAAATATTTTATTTATTCATTTTTCAAGCAGAGAGAGAGAGAGAGAGAGAGAGAGAGAGAGAGAGAGAGAGCGCACCAGGGCCGCCACCTTGTGGGTCTGGCTTATATGGGTCCTGGGGAATTGAACCAGGGGCCTTAGGCACTGGAGGCAAGTGCCTTAACCGCTGAGCCATCTCTCCAGCCCAATATTTTTTCTTTTAAGTTTTTGAGTTCTTTGTATATTCTAGATATTAGACCTATATCCGAGTTGTAGCTGACAAAGATTAACTCCCTGTTTGATGGTAGTCAATTGGCTTTGAGTGTGGTATGCTTGTCTGTACAGAAGCTTTTTAGCTTGATGAGATCCCATTGGTTAAGTGACTGTTGCACTTCCTAGGCTGTCAGAGGTTTGTTCAGGAAATTTTTCCCTACTCAGATCTGATAGAGTTTCCCCAATTTTTCTTCCAAGGTTTTCAGAATTTCAGGTCTTACATTGAGGTCTTTGATCCATTTGGAGTTTATTTATTTATTTTTTTTTTTTGCATGGTGAGAGGAGAGTATCTAGTTTCATTTTCATGAAAGTATTTATCCAATTGGTCCAGCACCATTTGTTAAAGATGCTATCTTAATGCCAGTTTATATTGTTGGCATCTTTGTCAAATATGAAGTAACTGTACTTGCTTGAGCTTAGGGAAGGGTCTTCAATTCTGTTTCATTGGTCTATCTGTCTATTTTTGTGCCAGTACCATGTTGTTTTTGTTACTATGGCTTTGCATATATCTTTAGGTCGGGTATGGTGATACCGCCAGATGTGCTTCTTTTACTAAGGATAGCTTTGGATATCCGAGGCCTTTTGCCATTCCAAATAAATTTGTAGATTTTTTTTCTATGTCTGCAAAGAATGAGTCTGGTATTTTTATTGGTATTGCATTGAATCTGCGAATGGCTTTTGGAAGTATTGCCATTTCCACCATATTAATTCTACCTATCCAGGAGCATGGGAGATCTTTCCATCTTTTCACATCTTCCTAAATTTCCTTCTTAAGCATTTTTATATTTTCATTATACAAGTCTTTCACATCCTTGGTTAGTGTTATTCAAAGGTATTTGATTTTGTTTGTGGCTATTGAAAATGGGACTATTTTCCTAATTGCTTTTTCTGTATGTATGTCATTTGCATACAGGAGGCTAATGATTTTTGCATGTTAATTTTGTATCCTGCCACTTTACTGAAGGTATTAATCACCTTCAGTAGTTTGATGGTGCTGACCTTTGGGTCTGATACGTATAGGATCATGTCATCTGCAAGCAGGGATTGTTTCACTTCTTCCTTTCTAATTTGTATCCCTTTTTATGTCTTTCTCCTGTCTTATTGCATTGGATAGAACTTTGAGTATGTTGAAGAGCAGTGATGAGAGTGGGCACCCCTGTCTTGTTCCTGAATTTAATGGGAATTCCTTGAGTCTTTCCCCATTGAGTATCATTTGGACTTTAGGAGATTTTTATATGGCATTAATTATGTTGAGGTATGGGCCCTCTATTCCAAGTCTTTCAAGTGTTTTGATCATGAAGTGGTATTGGATTATATCAAAGGCTTTCTCTACATCAATTAAGATGACCATGTGGTTTTTTTGGGGGTAAGATTACTAATGTGATGGATAATATTGTTTTATTTCTGCGTATTGAACCAACCCTGCATTCCTGGGAGGAAGTCTACCTGGTCAAGATGGATAATACTTTTAATATGTTTTGGATTTGGTTTGCAAGGATTTTATTGAGAATTTTTGCATCTAAGTTCATCAGGGATATAGGTCTATAGTTTTCCTTTCTGAATTTCTCTTTGCTCAATTTTGGTATTACTGTGCTACAAGCTTCATAGAAGGAGTTTCAAAGTATTCCCTGTTCTCCCATTACTCTAAAAAGCTTCAGAAAGAGTAGTTTGAATTCTGTGATGAAGATTTGGTAGAATTTGGTTGAGAATACATCAGGACCTGGACTTTTCCTTCTGGGGAAGTTTTTGATTACATTTTCTATTTCAATCAATGTGATAGTTATTTTTTTAAAGAGATTTATCTGTTCTGGGTTTAGTTTTGGTAGGTGGTAGGTATACAAGAATTTGTCCATTTCTTCCAGATTCTATAATTTTGTGTAATAGAGGTTTTGGAAGTATGTCCTGATGATTCTTCCAATTTTATTGGTGTCTGTTGTGATCCCTCCCTTATCATTTCTGATTTTGTTGGTTTGGGACTTTTCTCCGTTTGGCTTGATTGGTTATGAGTTTGTCAATCTTGTTTATTTTTTTAAAGAGCCAGATTTTTTTCATCAAATTTTTAATTGTTTTTCATTCTAATTCATTGATCTCTGCTTTGATCTTAATTATTTATTTTTGTCTTGAGCTCCTAGGGTTGGGTTGTCCTAATTTTTCCATTGCCTTTAGCTGGTTATTTAGGTTTTCAATTTGAACTCTCTCTGCCTTTGTTATGAAGGCAGTCATTGCTATAAAATTTCCCCTTAGGACAGCTTTGATTGTGTTCCAAAGGTTCTGGTATGATATATTTTTATTATTCTTTAGTTCAAGAAATTTTTCAATTTCTAATTTAATTTCTTGAATGACCCATTCATTATTTAATAGTGTATTGTTCAATCTCCAATAATTAGTGTAATTTCTGTTTTTTTCTCTCATTGTTTATTTATAGCTTCAATGCATTGTGTTCCAATATGATGCAAGACACTACCACAATCTTCTTGAATTTGTTGAGGCATGTTTTATGTCCTAATATGTGCTCTATTTTCGAGAAGGTTTCGTGAGCTGCTGAGAATAATATATATTCTGTAGAGTTGGGATGGAATGTTCTACAAATGTCTTTTAGATCCCATTGATCTATGGTGTTATTGAATTCTATTATTTCCCTGTTGACCTTCTGTTTGGATGATCTGTATAAAGGTGATAGTGGTGTATTAACGTCTCCAAATATAATAGACTTGGATTTTATTTTTGTTTTGTTTTCCATTAATTTTTGCTTTATAAACTGTGATGCACCTGTATTTGGTTCATACATGTTTAGGATGTTGATATTCTCTTGTTGGATTGTTCCTGTGATGAGTAAGAAGTGCCCTTGATTGTCCTTTTGAATAGATTTTGGTTTGAAGACTATTTTGTTAGATATTAGTGTAGCAACCTGTTATAATCAGCCACACACTACTGGGATAAATCTCTGAATCAGGCACAGTTTTAGGACGAAAATATTTATTAAAGTTACAGATCCAATAATCAATAATGAAGAAAAAGGCTGCCCCCCGTTCACAGATATAAGCAGAGAGAGAAACCCATCACCTCCAGCCAGCACACTCCAACTCAAACTAAAAAAACAGCTGGACTGTAAGACTTCAGCTCCGACTACTCTTTACATGCTTATCACTGGAATTTTACAACCTCCTTAGAAATACCCTAAGGTGACACCTCCTCCAGACAGGTGGCTCAAGACTAATCTTTAATACACTTTTGAATCTATTTGGGGACATTCAGTAAAACTACCACAATCCACCTCTGACTCCCAATAGAGTCACAAGTATCTATATTATGTCCATTCCAACTTTAACGGTCCCACAATCTTATTCAAAATTTAAGATTGTCTTTTAACTATAAATTCTGTAAAATAAAAATATGTTATAAACTTTTAACACATAATGGCAAAGAGTAATCATTTTCAACTGTTTGAGGCATAACAAGGAAAGAGTGGGCCAATGCAAATTCAACAAACATCAGAACACATGCACATCTACAGTTCAAGTCTCACAGCATAACCAGTGACTGGCAGTCTCCGAATTTTTTAATTTTATCCCTCCAGCTTAGCTGAGTAGCTAGGAAAACTCCATCCTGAGCCAACATCTCTCCATGGTACCCCTTGCATAGTCCTGGAGTTTTGGCAAATGTTTGACTGACAGTGGGTCCAGTGGGCCCCTGAACTCATCCTGTGGTTATTTCCCCAGTCCCAGAATGCATAATTGGGATAGTTATAATTAGGAGTTGGCATAACCCTCACATCTGCTCCCTGATTTGTGGAGAGAGGGCTATTATGGTTGGAAAGGCAAAATGAAAGCTATTGGAGCTCCCATTTCCAGGGAAAATAGCAAACCAAAAGCAATATTGTATTTCTGGAGGAATTGCAGAAATTAATGCCACTATTAAGGACTTAAAAGATGCAGGGGTGGTGGTTCCCATAACATCTCCCTTTAACTCTCCTATTTGGCCTGTTCAAAAGACAGATGGATCTTGGAGAATGATAGTTGATTATAGGAAACTTAATCAAGTAGTGACTCCAATCACAGCTGCTGTCCCTGATGTGGTTTCTTTACTTAAGAAGATTAGCACATCTCCTGATACCTGGTATGTAGCTATTGATCTTTCTAATGCTTTCTTCTCCATACCAGCACATAAGGACCACCAGAAGCAATTTGCTTACAGCTGGAAAGGTCAGCAGTACACTTTTAGTGTTTTACCTCAAGGCTATATTAATTCTCCAGCCCTGTGTCATAGCTGAGTTTGCAGAGATCTTGATCGCTTGTCTCTCCCACAAGGTGTCACATTGGTTCATTATATTGATGATATTATGCTGATTGGTTCAAATGAACAGGAGGTGGCAACCACTCCAGAGTTGCTGGTACAGTATATGCGAATGAGGGGATGGGAAATAAATCCATCCAAAATTCAGGGATCTTCCACCTCAGTGAAATTTCTAGTTGTTTACTGGTGTGGGGCATGCAGGAATATTCCTTTTAAGGTGAAGGATAATTTGTTGCACCTGGCCTCTCCTGCCACTAAGAAAGAAGCACAACATCTAGTGAACCTTTCTGGATTTTGGAGGCAGCACATTCCTCTTGGGTGTGTTACTTCATCTTGTGAGAGTTTAGAAGTAAGACCCCACACAATGTTTCCAAGCTCCTCCTTAACCCCTCCCCAGTCAGAGCTTGCCTTGCCTATTAATAGGTTCAAAAATGGGTATTATTAATTCTTGTTTCTTAAACATATATGTACTTCTTCTGGTGCTTTTATTTTCTTAAACATGTATGTAATTTCTGATGCTTTCCCCCCCAAATTCCACACCCCAGTACCCTAACAGCAGCTATGGTTATTTCTTCAGAGGGGGGATTGTGATGGTTAGACCTCTGCAGGAACCACTCCTCCCCTTGAGTGGGAGGTGTCTAGTTAGAGCTATAACCTAGGTACTAAAACTGATTGGTCAAATATGAACCATTCAGCTGTCTCTCTGACTCACCTAGGGAGAACTTAAATTAACTTCCCTAGAGGAAGTGGCCCTCTTCTCCCACATAGCAATGGATTAAAGAGATTGCTGATACAGGCCTTAGGAAGGTAAGGCCTTCTCCCACCCCAGCTAATGGCTGGGTTGGGGTAGGCTCCAGACCTTTTCCCTCATGAACCTCTCCTTCTCTCTTTCTGTTATCTTTCCTTCTGCTGCTTATTTAGCTAAACAATATAAGTTCTGTTAAACTCTCTCACACGTGTTTTCCCCACACTGGTGGCTGGAGAACTCTGTAACTTCCCACTGGTGACTGGGAGACTTCCCCATCCAATTCCCCTTTTCCTAAATTAATAAATTAGAATAAATGTGTATAATTAAAATTTATTTCTGTCCCTTTGTTTAATTATTTTGCATAGGAGGACACGAACTCCGGGGGGGGGGGATTCAATGGTAAAAACAAAATATAACTGTGCCAAGATTTTCCCCATATCATAATCTGTATCAATCCCATGTACCAAGTGACTTGGAAGGCTGCTAGTTTTCAATGGGGCCCAGAATAAGAGAAGGCTTTACAGCTGGTCCAAGCTGCTGTGCAGGCTGCTCTGCCACTTGGGCCCTATGATCCAACAAATCCAATGGTACTTGAGGTGTCAGTGGCTGATAGGGATGCTGTCTGGAGTCTTTGGCAGGCCCCGATAGGTGAATCACAGAGGAGGCCTTTGGGATTTTTGAGTAAGGCCCTGCCATCTTCTGCAGACAATTATTCCCCCTTTGAGAGATAGCTCTTGGCTTGCTATTGGGCCTTAGTGGAAACTGAACGCTTGACAATGGGTCATCAAGTTACTATGCAACCTGATCTGCCCATTATGAACTGGGTATTGTCTGACCCACCAGGCCATAAAATTAGCCATGCACAGCAGCAGTCTATCAAGTGGAAGTGGTATATAGGTGATCGGGCCCAAGCAGGCCCTGAAGGCAAAAGTAAGTTGCATGAGGTTTCCCAAATGCCTATGGTTGTTACTCCTGTTATGATGCCTTCTGTCCCCAAGCATGTGCCTATGGCATCATGGGGTGTGCGCTATGATCAACTGACTGAGGAGGAGAGAACTAAGGCATGGTTCACAGATGGCTCAGCATATTATGCTGGTACCTCCCAGAAGTGGACAGCCGTAGCATAACAGCCCATTTCTGGAACAACTCTAAAGGACTGTGGTGAAGGGAATTCTTCACAATGGGCAGAACTTCAATCAGTACATATGTTTGTGCATTTTGCTTGGAAGGAAAAATGGCCAGATGTGCGATTGTACACTGATTCATGGGCTGTAGCCAATGGTTTGGCTGGATTGTCTGGGACTTGGAAAGAGCACAATTGGAAAATTGGTGAGAAAGATATTTGGGGAGAACTATGTGGATAAACCTTTTTGGGTGGGCAAAGGATATAAGGATACTTGTGTCCCATGTTAATACTCATCAGAAGTTGATGTCATTGGAGGATGATTTTTGTCGTAGTCAGCCACACACCGCTGGGATGAATCTCCAAAGCACGCACGATTATGGGGAGGAAAATATTTATTGAGTAGATCCAGGGGAAGAAGTTAAGGGGAAAAAGGCTGGCCCCTTTTCACAGATCCAAGCAGAGACAGACAGAAGCCCAGCACCAGCACCACAAGCAAGCACACTGTAACACACTGTGATTCACA
>PVHP010033180.1:0-19829 GCA_004024765.1 Zapus hudsonius | reverse complement strand
GAATTGGAATCAGCCCAAATGCCCATCCATGGAGGAATGGACAGAGAAACTGTGGTAAATTTATACGATGGAATTTTACTCAGCTGAAAGAAAAAATGAAATATTGAAATTTAGAAAAAAATGGTCTGACTTTGAGCAGATCTTACTAAGTGATCACTCAAAAGAGCAGAGAATAGAATGTCGCATATTCTCCCTCATAGGTGGTATTTAACCAGGATAACTGTTTTCTTTATGCAGACTAGAAAAAAGAAGTGTGACGTTTTGAAAGCGGAGTAAGGGATGGGGGGAGGGGAATAGCTTAAACATGAGGGTAAACCATATTAGGTTCAAAAACATAAAATCCTTGGGAGCATACTGTAACCTATTGAGAAAGTAGTGAGTGTCGCCTGGCAAGAGGGATCATGAGTAGTAGGGGACAGAGTTTAAGCCTGTGATTAATTAGACTACCCTGACAACCCCTGGTTCCAACCACTGGTTCCTTCCCTCACTGAGCTGTTGACCAAAGTGACCCATGAGATTCCAACAACAAGACAGACAAGCCATTAAATCAAATTCTGTCAAAGCTCTTGAGTGCTCTCCCCAGGCCTGAGGTAAAACCCTGTTACTGAAGAAACCACAGACTGCATCGATCAGCATCGAGAAACCCTTCAATGTCCGGAATGGTATCCAGCCCCCAGATGGCAGTTAGTGTAGTGCTGGAAGGCACGGCACAGGCTGCCAGGGGAAAATGTTCTACGACAGCTGGAGTAAACAGAGACCACTGACAGGAAACACAATCGGTGGTTATGAGTAGGCTGACCACACCTTCCAGTAGGAGTGAGCAGCGAACCAAGAGAGGAGCACTTGTGTAATGGAGGAGCCTGGGCCTGGGGGAGACAATCAACAGCTTTCAATTCGACAATTTTCCACTTAGTGAGGGGGTCCCCCTGTCTGGAACTTGGAATTCAGGGTGAAAGGCACCGGACCCATACTCTTATGCTCCCAAGACAAGATGTATTATGGGACCAATTGATAGGGAGGCTACTAAAAATCGAATCCTGGTAATCTAAAATTGAGTATATTTGTTAAAGTACACTGATCTCACTCTCCGATGGAGATTGTGTTTTTATCTTTCAGGATGCAGCGAGAGTGCTGGGGCTCATCTAACCCTACTAACCGACCGTAGGCTGATAGCTGAGATTCTGGCAAGAGAGGGGCCACCACAGTCATACAATGGAGGATCCAAATGGAACTCCGCAAAGAAAGACGAGATGAATAAGGGGCCCACAGCCACAGCCATTAAATCAACACAGGATTAGCCAGTGGAACAGAAACCAACGATTTTCAACACAAAGAACCCGAAGCTCACAACCTTAAAGCAAACTTATTACTCATCCACCACGACTCAGGGAACTATGCGGAAGAGGGGGGCGGAAAGATTGTGAGAGCCGTGGTGGGGGAGACTATCCAGAGGTACGGACAGGAGAACCTGGCTGATTACTAGTCTATCCATGGTCCCCTCTCACAAGGACTGATCCAGACAACCCATGGAGGAGGTTATCCAGTTGAGGGGGGAGGGGAGGGCAGTGGGGAATTGGGGATAACAACTCATTGTTTGCCCACCAAATAAATGTTGTAACTCATTATGGACAATAAAAAAAAAGAGATCTGCAAGAACTACAGTTGCACATTCATTATTTTAGAAATATAAAATGAAAATAACAACAGATAATACCAGAGGTTCTTTTATGACACTTAAAAACTATTTGCCCACACTGTGAGAACATTGAGGAAATGTTGAAAAAAAATTATATTATTAATATTCACAAGGAGAGAGAATATGAATGACAATGGGCAGGCAGTACAGGGCCTCCTGCCACTATAAAGGAACTTAACTTACTAGGCTATCCATGGTCCCCTGTCACAAGGACTGATCCAGACGACCCATGGAGGAGGTTATCCAGTGGAGGGGGGAGGGGAGGGCAGTGGGGAATTGGGGATAACAACTCATTGTTTGCCCACTAAATGTTGTAACTCATTATGGACAATAAATTAAAAAAATATGCTTTTAAAACAAAAAAAAAAAAAGGAACTTAACTGGCATGCTCCACTTTAGACATCTGGCTTTACATGGTTTACATGGGTAACAGGGAGTAGAACACAGGTTGTGAAGCTTTGGAAACAAGCACCATAAACCACTGAGCCATCTCTCCAGCCCAAAAATTTTAATCAGAGGACACAATATTTATTTATTTATTTATTTATTTATCTTTCCTGTTTGTTTGTTTTTCGAGGTAGGGTCTCACTTAGCACAGGCTGACCTGGAATTCACTACGTAAACTCAGGGTGGCCTCAAATTCAAGGCAATCCTCCAACCTCTGCCTCCTGAGTGCTGAGATTAAAGGCATTTGACACCACACCCAGCCTAAATTTATTGGTTTTATAGGTGATACATTATATTGAATTTTAGGGAAGGAAATAAAGTAGAAGATCTGAAGTGAGTACTTAAGTTTGACAAAAAATAGGATTTAAAGTTGCACAAATGAATTTAGTCATGAGAGAGAGAGAGAGAGATAATGTTTACAATGCATGCTTTTTTGTTTTGCACTGAAATCATTTTTCTGTCAACTAGATAGTTAACAATACCACATCTGTAAAGTGGTAATATCTCTAGAAAGGCTTTTATAGTGCCCTAATTCAAACGTTTTAGGCACAGAAATGCTGAGAATAGCAATACCTGAATGGATAGAGATGGCACGCATATATATATATATATATATATATTTCTCCTCTTTCTAAAAATTGTACCATTCTAAAATGAATGTCTGGCATATTGACATCAATTACTTTTCCCCAAAGAGAGTATAGAA
The DNA here is from genome assembly GCA_004024765.1 of Zapus hudsonius. Taxonomy (NCBI): domain Eukaryota; kingdom Metazoa; phylum Chordata; class Mammalia; order Rodentia; family Dipodidae; genus Zapus; species Zapus hudsonius. The sequence goes on along the minus strand of PVHP010033180.1, from coordinate 16,980 downwards.
ACCCCAAGTACAAGACATAACTGATAAGGAGTGCAGGCCATGTGAATAATCTTCACACATTTTGAATAAAAGGCTAAAGCTAGATTTTAAATAGGCAATTAGTGTATTTCACTAGCTGCTTCTCTTTTGAAATACAAATTACATATTTGAAAGTTGGCGTATTTGTAGCTGGCATCATTTTAAGGGAAAATCAGAGATGGTCCCAAGTTATTATGACCATGAAAAGCAAAAATAAATAAAAGCTCAAATTCTCTGTCTCACCTTGCCTCTCCATTCAGAAAACACATTGCCCCCAACCTTACTTTCTGAATCACATTTATCTGAGATAGAATATTTACAGTTTCTTGCCTTTAAAATTTATTTGATATAACAACTTTGGAAAAGTGCTTTCAAATATTTTGGAGAGATTGTGGGACTTTCAACACTGATGTCACTCAGGAACAAGTCTATAGCCACTGTCATGCTATTTTTCTGACAAATTATATAAATACCAGTTCTGATTCTTTAATCCATGACTCTGATGATTGACTACCTGCCATCCCTCACTTCCTCTTGGCTCAAGAACAAGCATGAGTGAGGCACAGCTAAATTTCTTTTCTAAACCCCAGAATAATGCCATGAGGCTGACTATAACATTGAAGTCCTGAGATCTTACTTGATCTTGACATGGCTGGGACTGGAAATCAGACCAGATTGCCCAGAATACATGTAGAATCCTATTGCATTATTATATATTTTCCAATTGTATCTTCATATCCATACAGAAAATGAGAAATGATACAGTAAATCTCAGGTACATATAAGAACCTGAGCAGTTTTTTTTTGTTAAACTATGAACAAAATAATTTAGTAACATACTTTATTCTATAAATCCATCTTGATCTATTAAACATGGTACATTGTTTTGTGTTCATTAGACACACTATGATGCTACTTATATTGTTTCTGTATATCTCCATGCACCTTTCTATTTATATGATAAACCTAATGTACATATGGGTATACAAATAGGTAAAAAGCATTGCTAGTTTTAGATGTTTTGTATCTTTGGGATACTTGTTAGGCACTATATTAAATATCAACATGACAAAGCAAACACTGATAAAATTTAATCCCTTTCCCAATTCAGTGGAGCTCCCAGGGAAAGGCCTATTGAATGTTAAGGCATTTTCCCTTAAAATTGATCTTTTATAGGTGGTAACAGGACTCAAGGCACAGATTTACTTTTATTTTGTTTTTCCTTTAGACAATATAGCAGAACTGAATTGTATTTTTAAAGACTGAAAGTTATAGAAGGTCTATAAATTTCATCAAATTCTCAAATGGGCTATTGTTTACAGCAATGAACACATAAACAATGTCTTATGGTTAAAAACAGCCTTGTTATGACTCCACATATGTTATTGACCATTTCCTGCCTGCAACATGCTGTTACCCAATGAAGATTTTAAGACTAGTTTTGATATTGAAAGTATAGTCTTTTAGCAGGAACAGCCATGCCAGTAATTATAAGTAACACAAAGAGAAATGGTGGAAATATAGTTGTAGAATCAACATTGCTGAGGAAACCAGATGAGAGGTTTGTTTATCCTTCAGTCAATAATGACTTTTCCGCTTTTGTAATGAAGTAATGGAGAATGAAATCTGACCAGAAAGATCAAAGAAGGATTTATAGAAATTTAAATGGAATTTAAATTATTGTGGAATTTCAACTGTGATACTTGAAAGGGGGGAATTTAGAGTCTGTGTTACTTCAGGCACTCAAGGGTAACATTCTAGAAGGGAGAATGAGCATGGAAATAGCTGTACCTAAGACAAGAAGCATGAGTTTAGGAAGATGTGTTATAAAGAACTTTAAATCAGTTTTTTATCCAGGAGTCCTTTTTTTTTTTTTTTTTTTTTTGTATGTTTCATTATTACCTGCATTATTTTCTAAGAGTTTTGGGCGTCACTCAATGATTTTGATGCACATTGAGGGAAGTACTATCTGATAATTTACATTTTAAAACATCCCCATCTCCAGCAATGCAGCTGTTCATGACAGACCCCTTAAGCACCAGTCTTCTGATCAATATCTAGAAAGGGAATAGTTTGATCTGTTTCAGAATTATTATGGTAGTTGTGATATCAAGGATATATTTGAAGGGGCAAACCTGGAGCCAAATACATCTTAGAAAGTTTTAATAAACAAAGGAAGTAAGGAAATAAGTGGGTAATCATATGAAAGAGAAATTACAGAGGCCTAATACACAGGATCCCCATTTTAATGAGATGGGATAATTGAGAAGGAAAGAGGATTCTAAGCAGAGTTTCAAGGAAGATTGTGGCATCCCTAAAGGAAATCAGGAGCACAAGCCAGTGCAAGGGATCAAGGAAAAAGTGTGGTTGATGTAAAAGGCTCATTTACTAACTTATAATACATGTTATGCCATTATTACACTATGGTATTGCTTGCTTGAGATATCAGATCTGGGCAAGAAACAAAAGCACTTCTGTGAATCTTTATCATACCACGTGCTCTGCTGGTCACTCAAGACCCTTGAGCCAAAAAAAAATCAAAGAAAATGAGAATGAATTCTGTTATATATTTAATATGTATATTATTTCAATAAGTAATATTTGATTTATATATATATATATATATATATATATATATATATATATATATATATATATATATATATATATATAATTGTTTAACATTATGTAGAAATTGGGGGCTTTATACTCAATATTTATATTGTTTCTTTAAGTGATTGAGAATGTATCAGAAAAGAAAGTGATACTGAGTCTGTTTCTGTCATAGTAGAATTAGTTTCATGAATATATATAATATATATTATCTTTGATGCAATATTACATTAATATATCTATGCAGATGATAGATACTGAGAGACAAATGAAAGGTATATAGATAGGATAGATAGATGATAGATAGATAGATAGAAAGATAGGAATATACTGATAGATAGTATTTGGTTGAGGTATTACAAAATGTATCTACTTGATTCTTATTTTGTGATAAATGGAAAAAAAGTAGCTCATTTTTATGTCTTTATTTACAAACTATTATTATTTAATTGTTAAACTTGATCAAGAAAGAGGTAATAATTTCAGAAAAAAGTGGTTTTTTTTTGTTTTCCCTGAGAATTATTGAAGCATACATAATCGAAAAAAAAACATTTATGTATGAGTAAGGTAAAGAAAGTAATACATTGAAACACATCACCTTATGAAACAATGAGTTCAAGCACAAAAGGTGAGTATTAGAATGAAATCTACTTTTGTTGTCATTCATATATACTTTAAACAATCACAGTAATTAAATCTATACACAATGAAAATATACAAATATTTGGAATTTTTAATTTTGGGTTTTATCTTTGAGAGTGAAGTCCCTGTATTTGGAACAAATTCATACACATTTAAGGCCGTTAATAAACTTGAAGGCAATTATTTTTGTAAAAATTAATGCAGGATATTTGCTAATATGTCTAAAATAAAATCAAATTTATGCAAATTCAGTGTAGCATAGCAATTAAATGGTCCTCAAGTGCTGGCTTAAGTGAGATTACCTTTACAATCAGTTCATTAATACTGATTAAACTCAACATCAGAAGAATATTCTGGCTTAGCATCACTACCTCATGATAGCATTATTGCACTTAGTTATTATTATTGAAATAAGAATCATAAATCCTCAGTGAAGGAAAACTTATACTTCTATGGTTAAATGAAAAATACTTTGACTCCTCTACTAAAAAAATAACTGCTTCTATGTTTCTCGATAACCTCCTCAGGACTTCAAAATACAACTAGTAAGCATAGCATGGTACTTTTATTTAAAATGTTTCTAGCAATAGAAAAAGCCAGCTAGAGCTGGAGATGTGGATCAGTAGTTAAAGATGTTTGCTTGTAAAATCTGATGGCTCAGGTTCAATTCCCCAGAATCCATGTAAAGCTAGATGAAAAAGTGGTGCATTCATCTGGAGTTGGTAGAAGGCCCTGGTGTACCCATACTCTATGTGTCTTTCTTAAATAAATAAAATATTAAAAAAGAAAAAAGACAGAAATTTTAGGAGGAGGAATGACCTTACCATATGCAATCTCTAACTGTTCTAGTAGGAGACACCTATTTATATTGTTATTTCAACAATATGTATTGAGTACTTATGGTAATGTGGGCATTAATCTAATGGATTAAATCAGATATTCTGGATATTTTCAAAGTTAAATGAAGCTGTATAGTTAGGATATTGTTATTGATTATAAATAGATGATAGACAATATAGATTGATCACATGATCTATCAATCAATAGATAAATAGATTGAGAGATAGATTGATAGATGGATAGATGGATGGATGGATGATAAAAGTATAGTTCTTTTGTTGTTCCTAATTTATTGTTGCTGCATTGCCTTATAATCTGCAGACTGAACAAAGGGCCTAGTTCATGCTAAACAAGCACATAGCACTGAGCTGCAGCCCCATCCCTGTTCCTAACTTTTTGAAGGCAAGTTCTTATCTTTGTTTTTGACAGCAATGTCTACTCTGGCTTATAAAATGAACCCCTTTGGGTGACATGCAATTATGAAAATAAATATTTATTCTGTGTTTATAAAGCCTTGCATCCCCTTTCTTTATTTCCATTACTGTGCTGTGAAATAATCAATCAAATGTTCTTTTCTTCTATAAATTGGAAAATAATGAATAATTCAACAGCTCAGAAATTTCAGAACTTCATTCAACAGAGTAGCCAAAGCCCCTGATCTCTATTTTAATATGCTGTCAGCCAGTTATTGCAAGTTCTAATAGCACAATCCAGGGCCCAGCTGAATATCATTCACTTGTTTGTTTTTTTGAATGGCTTCAGGGTATGGAGTAAACTCGACTGCATCACTGTCCTTATAATGAGATCCTTCTGCTGGATAAACAAGCTCCTTGCAGGCCCTACCTGCTGATAGCACCCAGTGAACCAAATATTTACCACTTAAAAGAGACTCCTCCCTGCCATTCTTCAGTACTGCAAGCATCATTTTCAAGAGAAAATTTGATGCAAAGAAGTAGAAAATTGAGCAACTGACTCCTTGGCCAGTTGCTGCAACCTGGCTTAGTAACAAAGCCTCAATTCATTCTCTGTGTCCTGTGAGATAATAGAAACTCCAAAGATCCCAGTAAAATTGTGGAAATATAAATTCCTCTTCTGCCTGGCCAATTTACACACAGCTTTCAGTGAAGCCAATCTGACCAAGGAAATCACTGAAAGAAAGCGTAGAGTTAATGTAGCACTTGTTCATTTGCTGAGAATATCCAATGAAAATTTGACTCAGGCAGAAAATAGAAAGTTTTTATTCAAATGTTTAAAAGAAGACAGCTTTGTTTTCAAATACATTCTGCGTAACAATGAAGGTTCCTGTAAGAGAAAAGTGACAATATCCAAAAATAACATTTTTATTAAAGATTTTTAAACTTTTTTATTATTAATAATAAGTTTTCCTAAAATTTACCATGACAATAGTATCAAGGATTTGAATCATGATGTACTTATTTACAAATTAGTTTCTAATTATGGCTTGCACATCCCAAACATTCTTAAAATGAATATATCATTTTTAACTTTTTTATTCCAACTTCTGTTTCCACAGTACTGAAATCTGATTGGTACAAGTTCCTCAGTGACTTCATTCCTGTCATTTCCCTTAAAATCTACTCAGGTACTTTTACAGTCCGTTCACTTATCTTTACTTCCTTTAGAGGACAACTGGCAAAGAAAGAGTTTTCTTTATGTGCTAAGGATTATCAATTCAATGGTATGTTCAGGTTTGAAATTATGCTGAAATGAAAGGAGAGATACTTCACAGGGTCATCTGTGAAATGAATTTTCTCTACACTCCCTTTGAAACTCTGCAGAGTTACTTTGACTAGAACCCTATAGTGTGGAGCTATTAGTATTACCATGATGACAAATTAATACCAGAGGGTCTAATTGATGCCATGAGTACTCCATAAAAAATACTCCTTCTGGGATGTTCACAGCCTCCAAACTTCAAGCTTAGTAAGTTGTGCTTCATAATGGCCTATAATTAAGGCATAGTCTTTTAAAGCAACTGACAATTGTATGAAGCATAAACATTACCATTAATATTAAATAGGTTGTTTAGCACTGGATATTCTCTTCAGCATAGTCATATAAACTGCTTATGTTTATTTAATACTCAATTAAGCAGGTAAAATTATTTTACAAATTAAATGGACTTAAATTATCTTGCTTATTAAATTATAATTTAAGCAAAGGTATAGGTATGCTAAAAATATTTCCTAGATATAAGAACAACTGAATCGCCATGGAACCTTGCATGTAAACATATAAAAAATAAATTGGAAGCTGGATGTGATGGTGCATGCCTTTAATCCCAGCACTCAGGAGGAAGAGGAAGGTGGATCATCTTGAGTTTGAGGCCACCCTGAAACTACATAATGAATTCCAGGTCAGCCTGGGCTAGAGTGAGACCCTACCTCAATAAACCAAATAAATAAATGAATAAATAATTTGGAAAATGTACATATTCAAACTTGATTGCATGATACAAATTCTCTTTGCATATATAATGAATGACATGAAATAACAATTGTAAGAGGACTGTCCAGTAATCGTTTAGATTATGATATTACCAAAATTACATACTTTTATATAAAAGAAAGTTACATGCTTCTTTTTATTCTATGCTATGGAATGTTCATAATATGACTTGTATTTAAATATTATGAAATGCAGAGTAAAAGATAACAAATTGAGTGACAGAAAATAATATTTTTAACATCTCAAAATAAATGCAGTGCTTTGGGGTTTTATAAATCTAATGAATTGGGACTGATTTTTAAGGCATTCAAAAAATATTTATTTATTTGCAAGCAGAGAGAAAAAAAGAGAGAGAGTGAGAGTGAGAGCAAGAGCGAGAGTGAGAGAGAGAGAGAGCAAAAGAGAGAGAGACAGAGATTAGGTGCACCAGGAACAGGAGCCACTGCAAAGGAACTCCAGACGTGCACTGGATTTTGTGCATCTGGCTTTACATGGGTACTAGTGGGGGGATTGAACCCAGGTAAATAGTCTTTGCAGGCAAGTGCCTTAACTGCTGAGCCATCTCTCCATCCACTAAGTAACTATTTTTGTGCTATAGTTTATCCTCAAAAAACAATTCAAACATTGAAGATGTTATCTGAATTATGATGGTTGTAGTTAAACCATCAAATATAGAAAACACTAATAGGGGTCATAAACTGTAATATTTTATATTGCATAAAACCATATCAAAGAAGGACTATTTCAAACCACCCCAAAAGTTTTGGGATAATCTAATGAAACTCAATATTTTCTTTATTGAGTTATATTGCATTTATTATGTATTAAGTTATAGCATATTTATGTTTTACCTTTCTTTTAACTTTTTGGTGTACATAGTATGTGTGTTGTAGGCTTGGGGCTGTGATACATGTAAGTGTGCACATGTATGCATCTCATGCATACTCATATGGAGGCCAAAATAAGATACCCAATGTTCTTTTCTATCTCTATCCTCCCCTACTTCCTTGAGACATGTTGTCTCACATTGCCTAGAAACTGAACCATGGATATACTGGCTAACCAGTTAGCCCCAGGAACTTTTCTGTTTCCACCAACCCCAGCGGTTCAGTGGCCAGCATATGTGGCCATTTGCTTCTTTTAACCTGTGTACTGGAGATTTTCTCACGTCCTTGTACATATGTAGTAAGCTCTCTGACTCACTAGTCCCTAAATTTTTATTACCACATGTTGTGCCCCAGCCTAGCTGAGTAAACTTGAACTAAGTTTTACTAACCTTGAACTAAGTTTTAGAAGGAAGCCTGGCGGGCATGGAGGCACACACCTTTAATCCTAGCACACCTGTGTCCCCTGAGGCAGAGGTGATAGAAGTGCTAATAAGCTTTGCTGCCTGAGTTCCTGTACCTGTGTTCCTGTTTCCTGAGCCCCCTTTGTGAAAGAGATCCTTGGGTTGTATATAAGGCTGGATACTGGAATAAAGTTGTTTGTTTTTAAAATATTTTATTTATTCATTTTCAAGCAGAGATACAGAGAGAGAGAGAGAGAGAGAGAGAGAGAGAAAGAGAGAGAGAGAGAGAGAGAGAGAGCGCACCAGGGCCACCACCTTGTGGGTCTGGCTTATGTGGGTCCTGGGGAATTGAACCCAGGGCCTTAGGCACTGGAGGCACTGCAGCGAGTGTATGTGGGGCTCCGGCTGGCATTCACCTTTCCTCATGGGGCCTGTCTCCTGCTGGCCGATGAGACAGGCTCAACCACAGGGGTCCAGGGATCAATGACTCTCTCTCAATACCCAACAACCACTGAGATTTCCTATATATCATCTATGTACACAGAGTAAGAATGAATGCTAAATGACAACCTCAATTAATTGCTTATTCCTCATTATAATAAAGGAAATATTAAGTAAAGACAATAGTTGGAAGTTGTTTTGAACACATTTTGACTTCTTTATCTGATCCATGAGGATTTCAGTTGTAATACAATTGGAAGTGCTATATTTGAATTACAGCCTTATGTAGATTCAATTGTACCTGAAATAATTTTATTCATTCTCTTTAGGATTGTGTGATAAAGATTTCTCATCTCTTCTCTAGATTTGATGATGAAGTCATTATTTGAACTCAAACCATTTTATTATCATTGAAAATTAGAATTTATTGCTCATTTGATAATATAGGAACCCTTGAAATGATTTTTAAAACTGAGTTCAGAAAATATGTTATCACTTGGAAAATAAAACTTTAAACAAAATTTCCTACTGCAAAATAGATTTTAGCTGTAATATTTGTAAGAAATAGAGATGGCTTTCACCACAAATGACTTGAAGGTCTTCCAAATTAGGGTCATAGAATTCTGAGCCTAGAGTTGATAGCAAAGAAAATCCAATTTGAGTCCGACAAAGAAAAGCTGAGGTCTGATATGTGTAAACCTTATGAGGAATAGAGTGTGGGAAGGGAGGAACAAGCTATTTGTTATTTGCCATCATTGTACTGCCAATAGGGTTAATATATTAGTAACTCCTGTCCTTGCATTCTGTTGTGCATAAAGCCATTTTTAATAAAAGACGAGTATCATGAGCAGCAGAATTAGTTTTTTTAATAATGCTTTTTTGCACACCTGACATCCAGTTATTCTACATATTTCAATAGGAAGAAAACCCAAAGGGAGCCTCTGGATTTGTGGTCACATGTGTTTATTATTTCTTCTTTATTATTGCCCATAAATGCTAGAAGCTGTCTCAGCAGGGGATGTTATTATAGCTAGAACACTTGATTTGAAACAGGATGCAAAAATTTAGGAGCAACTAAATTTCTAAACAGAAATGACTTCAGCTTTATTATATTTGAGTATACTTAAGTAAAGAAAAATTTGTAGCAAGTGCTGATTAGTAAAAATCAATACCTCGGAGCCAGAGTGGACTGCAGTTTATGTGATTTAGCTGAACATTGTTGTGTAAAAAGAATTAAAACCTTTTGACATTACTGATATTTAAAACTAAAATATCACATAGAGGAAAGAGACAGTGGCATGATTTTCTTCGGGGTAAAGTTTTAACCTCCTTTTCTTTTGAACGTGAAAATTAGTTTGTTTCCTCTTTACATAATAGATTTCAATGTTATTTGCTATTTTTAAATGGGAAAACTTGGCCAAAAGCAAATTCATTCTAGGGCCATTAAATGTAGGTATTCTGTTATTTGCTATTAGTTATATATACACATTATTACTAAAAGATTTTTTCCTCTGAATTTTCTCCTTTTTTGCATACAATTTTGTCATTGAAAAATGGTATTAGACAGAACTAACCCAAAACTGACTCCCAAATGATCTGGGGAAACCCCAGTTCAAGGACTGAATTTAAATGCTGGATATAATAAATGGCTTTCACAAGAGTTGTCAAAGGAATTTTTGTTCTATGAAAACAACTGAAGGATACATTACTTTCCGGAAATATTTCTACCCTTCTCTGTCACTACTGACCAAGACTCTCAAAAAAATCCTGTGCGAATAATTTTCCTTATAAAAACTACAGACAAATTTAGAACAACATTATCATAAAATAAACCATGGTGCTCTCAATAAAGGAATAGCAGGAAAATTTTGAAATAGTGAAAATTAGGTGCCAAATTTTAACATTTTAAAGTAAATATTTGATTTATTTTGAATTGAAATACTACCTTGTAGCATTAAACTGACTATGCATAAAATATTATATATGTATTAAATTATCATATCATATCATATATGTATATATTTCCCTTCAGGAAATGTAAGATATTTTGTTGGAATTAAAAGAAACTGCAAAAGATATGGTATTTATTTTTATTCATGTAATAGGAGAAATCAATTGGAGAAAGCATCTTAGCATTAATTCCCTAACTCCCACATCTGATTCTGTCTGATAGGGATTTCTTTCTTTCAGTTTGTTATGGTAATCTAAGCACATTTCCTACATTCTGGAATTCAACTTTAGGAAGAGAGCTGAAATGTCACTATTATTTATTGTCACTATTATTTATCTGTATCATTCAAGATGCAGTGCTTGTACAGAACAAAGAGTTGTAAATAGATAAAGGTAACAACTTCAACATGCAGCCTGTTCAACAGAAGCTGGATATACTAATATTTCTTATTAATTCTAAAATTTTGTAATGATTCAAATGAGGCAGTGTGTAAGGCAGACATTGACAAAACTTTACTTCTGGATATATTGGTGATAATAACTACAAAAATAACAAAAGATTACAAAACATGCTTTGCTTGCTTAAAGGAGAATAAAAAGTAAATGAAAGTGCCTTGTGATTTATTTTATTCACAATATTTCTGTGTACATTTTGGATTTCATTTTACATGTCAAAATGTAACTCTGCATTTTCTGAACTTATTACTTTCATACTTCCTTCAATTAATAACTCATACTGGTGGTATGGTAACAGTGATTTTATAATTTATCATTACATGTACAAAAGGCATTATTAAAAAAAAGTAGAATATTCACATTAAATGTGTGGGAAACAAGCCACCTTCTCTAAGGTGCCTTAAATGTAAAGTTTACACATGTAAAGTTAAAGGTTCCCACATTGTATATTTGTTTTCAGAGTTAATTAAATAAGCTAAAAGCTTCTAACTCCCAGGATATTCCAAATTAAAAAAATATTAATTACCATAGCTGCTAGCCGCTACCATCTTTGTCATCACCACTATATATATATGGGGGGGTGTGTTCCAGTAATGAGCTATCTGATGTATTTTAAAGTTAAAAATTGAGGCTTTATAATGAATAGGTTGGATAGAATATTACATCTCAGTAATTCACATACCTTCATTTTTATTTATGATATTATGAATTAAGATGCTATGTATTTTTTATTGTTTTTCCACACAGAAAACATAACATGTATTTAGGAAGTTAGTTTTTTATTATACTTCTCTATTTATTAGTTACATACTGAATATACTATTTTATTAACTATATGAGCATTTATCAGAAACAACAAAAATCATATCTGGAATGGGAAGAAAATAAGTATAATTATCATGTAATACATATTTAGAAAAGTTTTCCTTTTCTTTATAGTAAAATTTAGGAAGCATTAAGAGGAAAAGAGATTATAGGCCATGAGTATAACTAAGAGGTTTTTCACAGAATTGTTGAGTAAGCATTAGAGCAGGAAGGATGAGACCTGTACCGTAATCTTCAAAGGTGATGAAAAATTTTCTGGGACACTGCAGCCACTGACTAATACTTGTAAACAAACAAAGTGGTAGAGGGCTGATTCACAATGAGAAAGGAGAAAACACACAAGACAATTGTATGATTTTCCTTCTGCAAGAAATACAGGCTTTTGCTCCAAACAAGCAAACCTTAGTCTGAAGAAAAGAGTTTCAGAGGGGCAAATGAAATGAATATTGTTTAGAAATCATTCAACCATACATGCATATGCATGTTCATACATATATACACATCTGAGTTACTACCTTACTTATTCTTAATAGTGTATATTTGTTACTCGTTAAAATGCATTCACAGGAAATTCCAGTCGTCAGCATTGCTTTAGCTTTTCACATTTTCTGTTTATCATTTGCACATGTGTTTGCACAGCCTATATGACTCCTTGCAGTTCCTGAAACATTAAAGAAGTTTTAACTTGTTTTGTATTTGCTTTGTCATAACTGTAATTCTTTTTTTATCCATTTGGGTATCCGGATTATCCCTTTATGACTGCTTTAAAAATAGTATATTTATTTATTAGCAAGGAAGGAAGAAAGGAGAGAGAGAGAGTGAATTAAACTGCTGGACAATGACCAAAAATAAGTGCTTTCATGAAAGAATCAGAACAAGAGAGAAATGAATCTACCATCTTAAATATCTTGCAGCAAACTAATCAGACAACAATACTTAATAAAAGACTTGAAGGGAAGAAGGAAGTACATCTAATGTTTAATGACAACTCTTCTCTGCCTTGTTTTCCCAATACTAAGATTAAATTGGAATTATTATAAAAAGATGGCATTCTCAGCACTCAGTAAATTGGACCATGGAAAACTTTACAAGCCTTTGTTTAACAGTGTCTTTAATTTTCAAAAAGTCAAGAAGCACTGTGGAAGTCTATACTGCCTACTCATATTCAAGTTAATTCACTTGGCTATCCCCAGAGTGTTCAAGTATCTTCAATTGTTTGGCTAAATTTTTTGTAGTCATTTCTGTTTCTCAATTATGATTGTCTTTGTTATTCCATTTAATATTTCTTTCATTTAACTGTCACAGTGAATTGTAAACTGAAAATACAGTAGTGAAACAAAGACCAGGGAAAGAAAAGAATGTGATATTCCTGAATATGATTTCAGTTAAGGTATATTAGAGAGATAATTAAGTTAGCAGTTCTTATATGAAACTGGAGTCTGAAAAACAAACTTATGTTTGCCAACATATTTTATATTATTTCTTGAAAAATCACGTTAATATCTAAAGAGAAATTATATAATACAATATGTAAACTTTCCTATCAAATCTTTCACATTACTAAACAGAAAAGCATTTCAATGTGAATTTCATAATAAATGAGAATTCCTGTATCTTTACTTCTTATGCCTCTTTTTTGTTATTTTACAGTTTGGGCAAATGGCATGTTACATTATACATATTGTTCAAAGATATCACTTTGGATTGATGAAGAAAACATGATCAGTGGGGCCTTCTAATTGTAACTAAACTATTCTCTCATGTTCATTTATAATTTTGAATTGTTCTCTTCTTGTTTTATATTGCAAAATCAATTTTCACGATTGCTTTGTGTAATTGCAATAGGAAATACCCATTTTGATCTTGAATGTTGTGAACAAAGAATGTGAGTCACATCTTTATTTGGCTTAATAATTGGAAAATGGTTAAATAACCGAGGGTTTTATATTAAAATATGAAAACGGTAACACAGAGGCCTGTCATTATTATTGGGTGATATAGGAAAAACTGTAATGGATTATTGCATATCTGGGTCACAACACTATCTCTCCAATCATTTAAAATTATTAATCAGGCAAGCTTAAAAGATGATATTAGTTTTATTTCAAAATATCTGTGAAAGGTTTTATTTCTCCTGGTTTGTCTGCAATACTACAAGATTCTTAATGCTGCAAAAGCAATTCAAGATAAACGTGGTGTTATAGCCAGAGGGAATATATTCTTAAAATCCCTTTCTTCCTCAGAATCCCTTTATGTTTTAATCACATTTGTGATCCATATAAGATGTAAACTGAAAGGGGATTGAAAGAATACAAATTGAAAAGAAAGAATTTTGTCCCATTCCAATCTCCTCAGCCAAGCCCCAGGACTTAAAGCTAACATTGAAAATTCAATTCAAATTCCATCAGGCCATAGATATTTCATGACCATGAGAGTGTATGTGTGTATGTGCTTGCAAATGTATTCCTATTTTGTCCTCTCAGAAATAGTATATGGGATCATTGTTTTGAATGCTAATTTTTTCATTTAACGATATATTTTCATTAGTATCTTTCCAATAAATATAATTGCTACTTTCATATTCATTCCATAATAATATCCTATATTGATATCAATTGAAGCAATTTCCAATATTATGTTAATCAAACAACAAACAATGTCTGTATACATATAAGTACATATTCAAATATATGGCATAAATGAGGGTATATACCTGATAAGTTTGAGAATTTCTCAAGGTGTATGTTTCTTTTCTCTCTGTAAATATTATTTAATTGTTCTGTGTATAGATAGATTATTTCAATTAAATTCCCATCAGCTATATAGAACACCTGATTCTGAATCCATCTGCTCCTTTTAAATTTGAAAACCTAGGAAGTGAAAACTTATTTTTGTTTATTGATTTTATCATAAAAACTTGAATACATATTCACATATTTGAAATCAAATTAAATTAGCTTTACTTTGAACTGCCTAGTAATATTCCATACACACTATTTATTTTGTTTTTTATTTTTGTATAAAACTGTGAGCTAGGGAGATGCCTTGGTTTAAAGCATGCTGTCACAAGTTCAATTCCCCAATACTCACATAAATCCAGACACAAAAAATGCCACAGCATCTGGTATTCATTTGCAGTTGCAGAAGACACTGGATCTCTCTCTCTCTGTGTCTCTGTCTCTGTCTCTCTCTCTATCACACACACACAAAGACACACACACATGGTCACCTACACACCCACATGCAAATATGTAAATAAAAATCCTAAATTCAAAATCATTTTATGTGTATCTATATATCAGGGTGTGGTATAGTATTGCTTAATATGTGGTATATGCACATGTGTGTACATATCTGCATGTCATATGTGCTTGCATGAAGTAATCAGGTGTGCCCTTATTGGTCTTCTGAATATTTCATTGGACAAGATCTCTCCCTCAAGCCAAGGTTGCTGTTAGTCAAATAGCCCCCATGATTTTCATGGGTCAGCTTTTTACTTTGGTTCTGGGGCACTGAAGTGTGCTGTCTCTGGCCAATAGAAGCCCTCACACTTAAGTGGCAACTTCTCTTAAATATTGAATGATCTCCCCAATTTATAAGAATTTTATGTACTTTTTATTTTATCTATGATATAAATTTCATGCAATTTTATTTGTATTTTATTCTTTTGGAAACAATCAAACTTGAAACATTCCTCACATCATACATTGGCTCCTCTACTCATGAACTAATTTATTTACCAAGTTAGATGATGCTAAGAACTTTAATATGGTAGACTACATATTCAAAATATCACATAAGATAATTCTACTACATATAATGGAAAATTTGGATACTGGTGAGAATGGTTGTATAGGGGAGATAGGCAAAGTGTTAATTTTTAATTACTACTTGAATTACTACTTAAATTCAGTTGGTGTGACCTAGAAGCATTGATTTCTAAAGACATTTTTTCAGGTCATATTATAAAGAAAAAGAAGTGTTGTTAATATACATTCTATACTTGTGGACAAAATGCAGCAGCATATGACAATACATAATACTTAGAGGTAATTCTGTAAACAATCACCAGAGAAGAAATAACTTTGTATTTGAATTAGGCTGTATGGTAAGACAAGAAATATGCCAAGCTTATCCTGTGTTGACTTAATGGGGTTCCGTATGGATCCTCCACGGTATGACTGTGGTGGCTCCTCTCCTGCCAGAATCTCAGCCATCGGCCTACAGTCAGCCATCAGGGCTACATGGGCCAGTGAGACAGAAACCAACGATTTTCGATGCAAAGACCCCTAAGCTCACAGCCTTGGAGCAGCCTTAATGCTCATCCACAACGACTCAGGGAACTATGCCGAAGAGGGGGCGGAAAGATTGTGAGAGCCATTGTGGGTGAGATTATCCAGAGGCATGGCCAGGAGAACCTGGCTGAATACTAGTCTATCCATGGTCCCCTGTCACAAGGACTGATCCAGACGACCCATGGAGGAGGTTATCAAGCAGAGTGGGGAGGGGAGGGCAGCGGGGATTTGGGATAACAATGCATTGTTTGCCCACTAAATATTGTAACTTATTATGGACAATAAAAAATGTTTTAAAAGGTGAACATTTTATACCGATGAATCAAAAAAAGAAACAAACATTTTTCTTGGTCTAGTTTTTAATGTTTGTCTAATTCTAATTGTATTTCTAGAAGCAAAGCGCTAAATAAAAGCACACTAAATGATTGATTTAAAAAAAAAGAAGTATGCCTTGAAGAATTCTCTGAAGGCTGAATTGTATATGAAGGTGTTCTTATCATAGTATATGAGAGTTCTCAGGTTTGAAACAGCCTGTTAACCCAGGATTGGCGGGAACTGGAGCGGCTCGTACCCGGGAACGGTGGGAACTGGAGCGGCTGAAACCCGGGATCGGCGGGAACTGGAGCGGCTTGTACCTGGGATCCGCAGGAACAAACTATTCTGAGCAGGAAAAATTATGCAAGAGGAATCACCATACCGGACTTTAAAACATACTACAAAGCCATAGTAATTAAAACAGCATGGTATTGGCAAAAAATCAGACAGTCTGACCAGTGGAATAGAATTGAAGACCTAGCCATTAATGCAAGCTACTTCAGCTTCTTAGTCTTCAACAAGGGTACCAAAAATGTATGCTGGAACAAAGATAGCATCTTCAACAAATGGTGCTGGACAAATTGGATAAACACGTGTAAAAAAATGAAAATAGACCCACTGCTTTCACTATGCACACAGATCAACTCCAAATGGATCAAAGACCTCAATATCAACCCTGTAACCCTGAACACCCTGAAAGAAAAAATAGGAGGAACCCTACATGAGATAGGAGTAGGGAACAACTTCCTGAGCAAATCCCCAGTAGCCCAGGAAGTGCAACAGTCACTCAATCAATGGGACCTGATCAGGCTCAAAAGCTTCTGTACA
>PVHP010033179.1:0-19828 GCA_004024765.1 Zapus hudsonius | reverse complement strand
TTACAGTAATGATGTAATAATTTGTCACTTAGCAAAAAAATGTATATCAATACATACATATGAGATTAGAGACTGCTAAGAAATAGTATAGATGCATATGGAAAAATTTTAATATTATACTTTCTATTTCAAATCATCAATTTAAGAATTCTTTTCTTATAAACATTTTAAATAATGCTCTCTAGTTGACTAAGGCTGCGCAGAATAACAGGTTGTCTAAATTCCATACTGTTCTATTGTTTCCTTTCACTAATCTAAAAATACTTTAGCTCCAAATTTCTATTTAAAAAAATTGTTCTCACTGTGCCTACCTCCCATAATCTTATTACCATTCATTCTCTTCATACTGAGATACTAGACATCAAAACCAGACCTTGTGCATAAGAGAGTCACTCTTAACAGGGAGGTGCAGTTCAGAACTTTCCTTCTATGCTCTGACAATGCCCAAACATGACACATCCCTGGCCCTGTCTTCCCTTATTCAGGATCATCTCTTCTTCAAGGTCTTCCTAACAAAAGTGCTACTGATTTGTTACTTTATAATAGCTCAGTGAAAATGAATATTCTAAAAAATTGAACCTTCTTGTCTACATACTTACACTCTAAAAGGTTCTTAAACTTTGCTTTACATACTTTCTATTTTTGCTAACAGAGGTTTTTTCAATTTTTATATCTTTATTATGAATAAGTATGCACATTGTATGATCAAATCTTGTGACGCTGTCCCCATTTCCCTCCTCTCTGTCCCCTACCCACTGCTGTCCCTCCTCGGTGTGCATACTGGATCTGTCCATAGAAGAGGTGGTTATGAACTGCCCAGAGGTGCCAGTTTTTCTTTTTTGTTTCTTCCCACTTTGTGTATTGTTGCTGAGGGGGACAATGTCTCTGGATATTCTCCCCCACCATGGCTCTTACAATCTCTTCTCCCCCTCTTCCACTCAGTTCCCAGAGTCATGGTGGGTGAGTTTTGAGTTTCCTTTGTTGTTGAGATATTAAGTAACTCTGGATCTTTGCCCTAGGTTGTGATGAGTAGCATTGGTGTCTGTCTCCATTGACCTTTCATGGGTTATCAGACTTGCTGTGGTGATTGGTCTCCTGTTTGTCTAATCACTTTCTCCTAGGTTTCATTTGGGCCCTGTGTGAAGGCTAGGGGTGGTTTGTCTCCTGCCAGGATGTCAGCCATCATCCCATGTCTTGTTGGTGGAATTGAATTGTCCCTGGCTCTCTCACTTTTCTGTAAAATACAAACAGAATTTCCATTGGAGATTGAGATCAATATAGGTTGAATGAGACAACATTGCTATTTTGGCTAGCGCCTAATGGGTATAGCCTCTCTGTAGATCTCTGGTAGTGGGAATTTCCCCTAGGAGCCCAAGATCTTGGTCCCCATAGGATTATGCCATTGATCCCAGTTCCAGTTAAGGGTTTCTTGTCACTAAGCAGATCTCTTAGCCAATCAGTAAGCCATTGATTGCCCTCCTTGGTTTAGCGCCACTATTGCACAGCTGAGCACTTCTATACTTGCTTTTTTTTTTTATTGTCCATAATGAGTTACATTGTTCAGTGGGCCAACAATGAGTTGTTATGACCAATTCCTCATTGCCCCCCCCCATCCCAAGTCAGCTGGCTATCCTCCTCCGTGGGCCGTCTGGATCAGTCTTTGTAGTAGGGGACCATGGGTAGCCTAGTCTTTAGCCGGGTCCTCCTGACCCAAGTGTGTTGTTACTGAGGGGTGCCATGCCTCTGATAATCTCCCCCACCACGGCTCTCACATCTTTCTGCCCCCTCTTCCGCTCAGTTTCCTGAGTCATGGTGGGTGAGTATTAATGCTGTTTTAATGTTGTGAGCTTAGGGTTTTTTTTTGTGTCAAGAATTGTTGGTTTCTGTCTCACTGACTTACCCTGTGTTGAATGAATGGCTGTGGCTGTGGGTCCTTTGTTCATCCCATCATTCTCTGCAGGGTTCCATATGGATCCTCCACAATATGACTGTGGTAGCTCATCTCTTGCCAGGATCTCAGCTTTCTGCCTGCAATCGGTTGGTAGGGTTATATGGGCCACAGCTCTCTCGCTGCATCCTGAAAAATACAAACACAATCTCCATCAGAGAGTGAGATCAGTATAGGTTAACAGATATATACCATACTTGATTACCTAGATTCTATTTTAGTAGTCTCCTCAACAGTCGCTCGCATAGTGCATCTTTTCTGGGAACCCAAGAGTACGGGATCTGGTGCATATCGCCCTGAATCCCCAGTTGAATCAAGGGTTCCCCCTTACTGAGTGGAATATTTGGCCAAATTTAATAGCTGTTGATTGTCTCCCCCAGGCCCAGGCTCCACCATTGCACAAGTGCTCCTTTCTTGATTTGCTGTTCTCTCCTAGTAGGAGGTGTGATCAGCCTACTCATGGCCACAGACTGTGTTTCATACCACCGGTCTGTTTACTCCAGCTGTCATTGATCTGCTTCCCCTGGAAGCTTGTGTAGTGCCTTCCAGCACTGCACTAACTGCCATCTGGGGCCTGGTTACCATTCCAGACCTCAAAGGGTCTCTCAATGCTGATCAATGGAATTCTATGGTTTCTTCAGCAACAGGGTTTTGCTTCAGGCCTGGGGAGGGCATTCAAGAGCTTTGACAGAATTCTGTCTTGTTTTTGGAACCTCATGGGTCACTTTGGTCAACAGCTCAGTGAGGGAAGGAACTGGTGGCCAGGACCTGGGGTTGTCAGACTGCTCAATTATTCACAGGTTTAGACATTCTCCCCTACTACTCATGGCCCCTCTTGCCAGTTGACACCCACTAATTGCTCTGTAGATTACAGTATGCTCGTGAGAATTTTATGTTTTTGAACCTAATTTGGTTTAGCCTCATGCTTAAGCCATTCCCCTCCCCCCTTCCCTTACACCTCATTCATAACCTCTCACTTCTTTCTACTAGTCTTCTTAGAGAAAAGGGTTATCCTGGTTAAGGACCACATATGATGGAGAGTATGCGGTGTTCAATTCTCTGTTATTTTTAGTGTTCCCTTAGTAAGATCTGCTCGAAGTCAGACCATTTCTTCAGAAATTTTGATATGTCATTTTTCCTTTCAGGTGAGTAGAATTCCATTGTGTAAATATACCTCAGTTTCACTTTCCATTCCTCCATGGATGGGTATTTGGGTTGATTCCAATTCTTGACTATTATGAATTGAGCTGCTATAAATATAGTTGTACAAAATTTTCTGCATCAAGATGTGGCATCCTGCGGGTAGATGCCTAGTAGAGGGATAGCTGGGTCCATTGGTAGTTCTATGTCCATTCTGTCTAGGAGTCTCCACACTGCTTTCCATAACAGTTGAACAAGTTTACAGTCCCACCAGGAGCAAATGAGGGTTCCCTTTTCCCCACATCCTCGCCAGCAATGATTGTTGTTGGTTTTCTTTATGATTGCCATTCTGACAGGGGTAAGATGGTATCTCATTGTGGTTCTGATTTGCATTTCCCTGATGCTTAAGGATGCTGAGCACTTTCTTAGATGAATCAAGGCCATTTGTAGTTCCTCCTGTGTGAATTCTCTGTTGAGATCAGTGCCCCATTTTGTGAGGGGGTATTTTGGGTTTTTGTTATTAATTTTTTGAGTACTCTGTAGGTTCTGAAATTAGGCCTCAGTCTAAGTTGTAGCTGGCGAAAATCATCTCCCAATTAGAAGGTGTTCTATTGGCTCTGAATATGGTTTGTTTGTCTGTAAGGAAGCTTTTGAGCCTGATCAGATCCCATTGGTTAAGTGTTTGATTTATTTCCTGGGCTGCTGGAAATTTGCTCAGGAAATTTTTCCCTACTCCTATTTCATGTAGAGTTCCTCCTATTTTTTTCTTCCAGGGTGTTCAGGGTTACTGATTTCTATTAAGGTCTCTGAACCATTTGGAATTGATTTTTGTGCATGGTGGGTGAAAGGAGTGGGTCTATTTTCATTTTTTTACACATGTTTATCCACTTCGTCCAGCACCATTTGTTGAAGATACTATCTTTGGCCCAGCATACATTGTTGGCCCCCTTGTCAAAGACCAAATAACTGAAGTTACTTCCAATTAAAGCTGGTTCTTCAATCCTCTTCCCTTGATCTGTCTGTTTTTATGTCAGTACCATGCTCTTTTAGTTACTATAGCTTTGTAGTATGTTTTGAAGTCAGGGATGGTGATACCCCCTGAGTAGGTTTTTTTACTTAGAATAGTTTTAGATATCTGAGGACTTTAGCCCTTCCAAATAAATTTAGAGATTATTTTTTTCTACGTCTGTGAAGAAAGAGGTTGGAATTTTCATCGGCATGGCACTGAATCTGTAAATCACTTTTGGCAGAATTGCCATTTTTACTATATTAATTCTCCCTAACCATGAGCATGCTACATCTTTCCTTCTTCTCATGTCCTCTATTTCCTTCTTGAGTGTTTCAATATTTTCCTTATATAAGCCCTTTACAACCTTGGTTAGTGATATTCCAAGGTATTTGATTTTCTTTGAGGCTATAGAAAATGGAACAGTCTCTCTGATATCTTTTTCTGTCTGCTTGTCTTCTGCATATAGAAAGGCTACTGATATTTGTGTGTTAATTTTGTATCCTGCCAGGTTGCTGAAGGCATTAATCACCTTCAAGAGGTTACTGATACTACTCTTTGGGTCTGATATATAAAGGATCATGTCATCTGCAAAGAGGGATAGTTTATTTTTTTCCTTTCCGATTTGTATCCCTTTTATGCCCTTCTCCTATCTTATCATTTGGGCTAGAAATTCAAGCACTATGTTAAAGAGCAGTGGTGAATGTGGGCAGCCTTATCTTGTTCCTGAATTGAGTGGGAACTCCTTGAGTCTTTCCTCATTGAGAATGATTTGTACTTTAGGAGTTTTGTAAATTGTTTTTATTAAATTGAGTTATAGGCCATCTATGCCTATTCTTTCCAGAGCTTTGAACATGAAGTGGTGTTGAATTTTGTCAAAGGCCTTATCTGTATTTATTGAGATAACCATGTGGTTTTTGTGGTTGAGTTAATTAATATGATGTATTACATTTATCGACTTGTGTACGTTGAACCATCCCTGCATCACGGGGATAAAGCCAACTTGGTCAGGGTGGATAATACTTTTGATGTAGCGTTGTATCCGGTTTGATAGGACTTTGTTCAGGATTTTGGCATCTAAGTTCATCAGAGAAATCATCTGGTCCTGGGATTTTCCTTTTGGAAAGGTTTTTGAATACATCTTCAATCTCTGTGGAGGTGATAGGTTTATTTAGTGCTTTTATCTGTTCTGGTTTAAGCTTTGGCAGTTGGTAGTTGTCCAAAAACTTATCCATTTCTTCCAGGTTCTCTAATTTTGTGGAGTAGAGGTTTTAGAAGTATGAATTGATGATTTTTCCAATGTCTTTGGGATCTGTTGTGATCTCACATCTCACCATTGTCCTTTCTAATTTTGTTGATTTGGGCTTTCTCATTTCTTCATTTGATTAGATTGGCCAGGGGTTTGTCAATCTTAACTTTTTCAAAGAACCAACTCTTTGATTTATCTATTTTTTAATCATTTTCTTTATTTCCAATTCATTAATCTCAGCTCTGATTTTAATTATTTCCTTTCGTCTTGAGCTCCTCGGGTTAGCTTTTTCCGTCTTTTCCAATGATTTTAGGTGGGTGGTTAGGCGATTGATTTGAGACCTCTCTGTCTTTGATATGAAGGCATTTAGCATGATGAACTTTCCCCTCAGGACTCCCTCATTGTGTCCCACAAGTTCTGATAAGATGTGTTATCACCATCATTTATTACTAGGGAATTCTGAATTTCCTGTTTTATTACTTGGATGACCCAATCATATTTTAGGAGTGAATTATTCAGTCGCCAGTACTTTGTGTATTTTCTGAATCCTGTTCCATTGTTAATTTCTACTTTTAATGCACTGTGGACTGATATGATGCAAGGAACTACATCAATCTTCCTGAATTTGTTTTGGGAAGATTTGTGACCTAAGATATGATCAATTTTAGAAAACATCCCAGGCACCACTGAGAAGAATGTATATTCTGTGTTTTTGGGTTAGAATGTTCTGTAAATATCTGTTATCCCAAGCTGGTCAATGGTGTTATTGAGCTCGGTTATGTCCCTGCTGATCTTCTGTTTGGTTGATCTGTCTAGAGCTTATAGAGTTGTATTATAGTCTCCAACTATGATGGAATTAGAGTCTATTTTTGCTTTATTTTTGTGTAGGATTTCCTTTATGAACTGTGTTGCACCCACATTTGGTGTGTATATATTGACGATGGTGATATCTTCCTGTTGGATCCTTCCTTTGATGAGTAAGAAGTGACCATCATTATCCTTTTTAATTGATTTTGGTGTAAAGTCTATTATGTCAGAGATTAATGTAGCCACACCTGCTTGCTTTTTACTTCCACATGCCTGATAAACTGTTTTCCATCCTTTTACACTAAGAAGATTGCTGTCTTTAGAGGTAAAGTGTGTTTCCTGAAGGCAGCAGATGGATGGGTCCATTTTGCTGATCCACCCTGCAAGTCTGTGTCTTTTTATAGGGGAGTTAAGTCCATTTGTATTCAATGATATAACTGTGAGATTTGCTTTAAGTCCTTCCATGATGAAGGGTTAATAGGAGTTGTTGACTCTGCTGCTGTTATTACCACACTGACTGTGATTGTGGTGCCTGATCTCTGGTATTCTTCTGAGGTAGATTTCTTGTTTCTTCTGTGTGGAATATCTCTTGCAGGATCTTTTGAAATTTTGACTTTGTTTTCAAATAGTCGTAGAGCTGGTTTACTTCATGAAACACTTTCAATTCTCCATCTATTATGAGGGATAACTTTGCTGGGTACAGTAGTCTAGGTCGAAAGCCATACTTCTTTAGTCCCTGGAAAGCATTATTCCAAGCCCTTCTGGCTTTCATGGTTTCTAATGAGAAGTCTGAGTTAAGTTTGATAGATTTTCCTTTATAAGTTATTGTTTGCTTTTCTCTAGCAGCTTTGAGTATTTTCTCTTTGCTTTCTATGTTAGGGATCTTAATTAGTATGTGTCTTGGAGAATTCCTTTTCATGTCCTGTTTGTTTGGAGTCCTCTGGGCCCCTTGAAAGTTGAGTGGGCTTTCTTTTGTTAGATAGGGGAAGTTTTCTTGAATAATTATGTTGAAAATGTTTCCTATGCCCTTAGCCTGGGCTTCTTCTCCCTCTGGGATCCCCATGATTCTAATATTGGACCTCTTTATGGTATCCCATAGATTCCCTCAAATTTTGCTCACTTGATTTCATGAATTTATTGAAACCTTCTATTAATTCCTTCTGTCTTATTCTCAACATTTTAGAGTCTGTCCTCCATATTGTCAACTCTGGGACTGATTGATTCTAGGGATGTCTTTAACAACTCCGTTTCATTTTTGGTTTCTGCTACAATTTTGTTTATAGACTCCAATTCTTTGGTGAGATCCAATTTCCAGTCTATTTTTGTTTTTGCTAGGGATTTCTGAAAATCATTTTTAAGTTTTCTTAAGTCTCCATCAAATTTAATCAATTGATTGTCTAGCCTCTCTTGAAGTTGGTTCATCTTCAATTCACTTAATGTGTTTCTGAATTCATTCATATTTCTCTCCATTAAATTCAGTCTGGAGTCTATGCTTGTGTTGGTGAGCTTCATCTCATTCATGTCTTTTTTCATAGTTTCCATATCAGCCATTAACTGCTTCATGTTTGCATTGCAGTTGTGGTCAGGAGTCATATTATTCTCTCTTTGGGGTTGTACATTTGTTGTCTCCACTTCCTTGCCACTTTCCTGTTCCATAATGGGACTAGGGCCCCTGAGTTTGGGAGTTCCAACTTTGATTTCTGTGGATTTTTTTTGTTGGTTTCTGCCCATGTCCAGGTAGGGGAGTGAGACTCCAGCACCCTGGGAAGTGCTGTTCAGCCCACTTTGCTGTGTCCTTACTTCAGTGGCACACAGTCCTTGGTGCCCGACGAATTCACCTGTGCCCTCCCTGCAGTGGTGCATGGTCCCTGTCTGAACAGGCCTCTGTCCTCCCAGCAGTGGCAGTGGTTCCCAGGTGTCTGCCTGAGGTCTTGCCCCACTCGCAGCTGTGGTCCCGAGTGGACTTCTGGAAGTGAGCTAGGTCAGTTTGCCCTAGAAGCGCATCTGCCTGTGTGTGTGTATGGGGGGGGGATTCGTGGAGAGAAGTGTGCCCAAGGATCGAGCGCTGGAAGGAGGGGGCCCTTAGGAGGGAGAGGTGCTCAGCTGGCAAGGGCTCAGGTAGCGCCTGCGAGGAGACAATGGCAATGGCAGGAGCTTGGGGTGGGGGAGGACAGCTCTCTGTTCTTCTGTGGAGCAGAAAGCTGCTGGAAAACCCTGTCTGGGCTGGTGCCAGTGCTGGGGAGTGGGTGGACTTGGGTTCAGGGCCAGCTGGGGTCCGGGGGTTGGATCCCAGTTGGAAAATCAAACCTTTATGGAGAGAGTCCTGTCGAGGCTGCTACTCGTCCACCATGATCTATACTTGCTTAAATCTTCCATACAGCCATGTCTTCAGCATTCTTGTGACAACTGTCTAAATTGTATACCAGTGGTCGCTGCTATCTCCAAATATCATTGACCAATTTTCACTGACAGCTCATTCAACACCAGTGCTACACATGCTACCATCTGGGAGCTGGTTACTATTATGGATCTATCTAGCAGGATTTCTTGGTGTTGTTTGATGACAACTCTGTGATTTCATCAGCAATAAGGTCTTACCTTAGGCCTGGGGCAGGTATTCAAGAGCTTTGTCAGAAGTCTGTCATGTTTTGGGAACCTCGTGGGTCTCTTTGATCAAGAGCTCAGTGTGGGAAAGAACCAATAACTTGGACAGGGAGATGCAGATCTAAGCAATTATTCTTGAGGTTAAGCTTCTTCCCATACTTTTAATGGCCCCTCTTACCAGGTCATGCCTTCAGCTTCCTCAGGAGTTTACTGTATAAAAGCTAGGGTTTTATGGTGTCAATTCATTATTAGTTTAGTTTACTGTGTGAGTCCCCACATCCTCCCACCCCCCAATTCATTCCATTCCCTTTTACAGTCTCTCTGTTCACTGACAGATTTTCTTAATATTCCAGTTTAACATGGTTAGGAAACACATATGCGGGAGAATATGCACCACTTGGCTCTCTTCACTTGTGAGTGGTCACTAAGAATGATCTGCTCCAATTCTGTCCGTTTTTTTTTTACATTGCATTATGTCATTTTCCCTTTCAGCTGCATAGAATTCCATAATGTATATGTACAATAACTTTGATATCCATTCATCCGGGGATGGGCATTTGGGTTGATTCTAATTCTTTTCTATTATGAATTAAGCTGCTATAAACATGGTTGAGCAAACGTTTCTGTGCTTCGGCAAGGAAACTTGGGGGTAGCTGCCCAGTGGAGGGATAGCTGGCTCCTCTGTGAATTCCCTGTTGAGGTCAGTTACCCATTTTGTGAGAGGGCTGTTTGATGCTTTTTCATTTATTTTCTTGAATTCTTTGTACATTCTAGATATTAGACCTCTATCCATATTATAGCTGGCAAAGATTTAACTCCCAGTTTCATGGTGGTCTATTGGCTTTGAGTATGGTATGCTTGTCTTTATAGAAACTTTTTAGCTTGAGAAATCCCATTGGTTAAGTGATTGTTGCACTTTCTGGGGTATTGATGGTTTGTTCAGGAAGTTTTTCCCTATTCTTATCTCCTAGAGAGTTCCCCCATCTTTTTCTTCCAAGGTTTTCAAAATTTTGGGTCTTATGTTGCAGTCTTTGATCTATTTGTAGTTGATTTTTGTGCATGGTGAGAGGAGAGGGTCTAGTTTCATTTTCTTGTAAGTATTTATCCAATTTTTCCAGCACCATTTATTAAAGATGCTATCTTTACACCAGTTAACATTGTTGACATCTTTGTAGAATATGCTGTAACTATAATTTTCATGTCAGGGTTAGCCATTCCTATATATCAAGAACTACACAGTCTTCTTACAGGCATGAGGATATTGACAACTTTCCATGTGGCTAAGATTGGAGAAATTTCATTTTTGAATAAACATTAAATATCTCTTTAGGTTAATGCCTATGAAACAATATAAAATGTTTTATGAAAAATATTAAAATTTTAGAAAATTATTTAGCATATTCAATATATATTTAGTGTATACTATGCTTTCAGAGGTTCAATATCTGAGTAGATCATGGTATATATAAATGTTAATTATAAGCACTGAACCTTAGTTCACATCCTTATCTTGTTTTTATACTATACCTCTCTCCTCACCCTCTCACTTGCATCCTTAAAGTGAGGAGAACAAGAATCCATCTAAGGGAGATATACCCAGCTGCAGCAGACATACAGGCTCACTGTCAGTGTTACACTGGAGAAGACTTTTGAAATCATGTGTTTGAGTCCTGACTCAACTGCTAGAATAATATGCTCATGAAGGTGGTTTTTATACCTATGGCATAGCACAAGTAAGGAGAGACTCCCTTCAGCAAACCCCTCATGCAGCAGGGTCTATTTAATGGCAGGTACTTAGCACTGCACTTTTTTTTTTTAACCATCAAGCCCTGAAAAAAAAAAATCTTGATAGAACATTTCTCTAAGTGGTTTCAGAGGATTATTTATGACTCTGCAAGAATGCCAGATTGCCTCATTTTGAGACAATTAAAACAAGAATTTGGGCATCCACTATTTACATCTTTAGGAGAAAAATCCATTAACACAAGGCCAGGGGATCATTGCAACCCAGAGAAGCTCCCTTGAATAGTAATGTTGGCCCATGAGCTCCAGCAAGGAGAGCCAGAGACACCTGCTAAGCAGTCAGTGTGCAGATCAGCAGAGAAAGAGAAACTGAGTCTTTCAGGCTGATAGCTTATATATTTTTTATGATGGAAAGAGAAATGAGGCTCTGGGGAGAGCATCAGAAAAGAATGATCTGAGAGAACAAAACGGTGACAGGAAGACTGGGAAGTAGAATGTGTCATTGAACAAATAAGTCATAGGGAGACTATGTGCAAAAGCACAAGAAAGCAGACAAACTCCAGAATCGACATTTTCACTAAAGGTCAGCATAATGAATGATCAATGTGAATATCTACATTCTTTAATATTTTACCACATATGGGAGAAGGCCAATTGTTAACTAGAGAGAAAATGTCATCCCCTGCGAGGAGGTCCAACATTGCTTTAGGAAATAAACAGGGAGAGATGTGAAAAGAAAAAGAAAACGATAGGGGCCATTATTCCAAATAATTTTTTGAAATTAACAGTTCTTGGTCTCAATGTTAGCAATTAGCATCCAAATTGACCCACTCCCTCAGCTGACAGAGACCTTACTGTTCCCACTCAGTGGCAAATGAGTGGCTTGTATGCGAAGAACAGAGTGGATTCTCAGAATCAAGGGCTCAGGGCTCTCGACTGGATATATGAAGTCACAGATATCGGTGAAGACACAGTTTTTCTTCTTTATAAAGTTTTCCAATTTTCTTGGCATAGCTTCTTCTCATGAATCATTTTACAATTTACCAATTACACAATAAGTACTATGCCGCATTTGAGAAATACAAGCACATTAAAGACCATTTTCTTTTCAAATGGGTTAAGTTTACAGAAAGAGGCAAACAAGCAAATATCAGAAATTGTGTTTGATGTGTGCCAAATAAATCTATTTCTTGACAAGCAATGAAGAGATAGAAATATAAAGCCTTTCTGATTCAGAATATTTGTCTTAATAACCAAAACACGAGAAATTTTCATCAAACCAAAACCACTAGAAATACAGTGAAATTCAGTTATTTCAAAATGGCTTTCGCGGAAATTTGACTTACTCATCTGTTCATTCCATTCTAATTTAATTCTTCTAAATGTATAAATACAACTACTTTTAATCAGAAATAGTAATCTAAACCTGCTTTAACAGATCATTTCATGTTGTTCAGACTTACTTGAATAAAAACGATTGCAAAACCAGTCCATAGATGATGACATGAAACTAGCAGACAGTAATAAATATGATCCCAATGGGAGTTGTAAATAAGTGTTATGGTGTCCTTGTGCCTCTGTGTGTGTCTGTGCGCATTTGCAGGCTCCTGTGCGAGTGGGGATTGAATCTAGTGCACAGAACAGAATCGGGAAGTCCTTTATGAATGAGCTCTATCTCCCTACATTATTTTACTTTTTAATTTTGACAAAATAATTCACTCAGATGCCCAAAGTTGCCTTAAACTTGTTAGCTTCCTGCCTCAGATGCCTGAGAAGATGGCATTGTGAGCTTGTATCTTCAGGCCTACGTCTCATAGACTCATAATATTGTATTAATAATTGTATCAGTAGAAACAAGAATGATATGGTTTGCATTTGAAATAGTGTAATACATTGTATATATGTACAAGATTATATTTAGATTTACACTAGGAAACAAATGAATATAGGTATATGTATGCAAATGTATTTATGTTTGATCGAATTCTAGCTCACCAAAACTAATGAAGTTATTATTTAGCTTTTATTCTCTAAATTATTAAATTCACACAGGTTTATATATTTCATACTGCTTGTATGAAACTCTGGAGATGAATAATGTAAAAATCTTATAAAAATTATTTTATCTATAAGCCTAGGAATCTAAAGTGTATTGCTATAAGGATAAAGTGATAAGTTAGTACATACATTTTAATCAAATTTTACTTCAGCTCTTTGGGAGTTATTTTGATAGCTGTGTAGAGATCATTCATTATATTTTGTTGCAGAGAATGAGTAAAGAAACTTGAACCGCAATGTCACAGTGGGTATACATAAGTGGTTATTTAGAAGCAGGTCATTAAATATTACTCAGGCTGCGGCTGAAGTACAACATGACAATTCATTGGTTACAATTTTCCTGGTGAGGATGGTTTTCTCCTGAAGTTATTAATAGGTCAACTTTCAAATTTACTCTTATGCGTCGATAGTTGCTGTGGTAAATAATTAGTATTTTTGACTTCATTTTCTTAACATTTCTTCTATAACATTATAATTTCAATATTGTTATTGATGTAATTTTCACTTATACTCTACTTTTGAAAACAAAATTTTAAAAAATCACGGGGTTATATAGTTCCATGTATGTAAATTTCCACTTAGTTTCATTAACAAAATATGTGTAGTTATATCAAATGTGTATACAAATTTTAATTGACCGTGTTTCCTTATGATTCTCTATTTTCAGCCTTTGTTTGGAATTTTTTAATTTTTTAATATATTTATTTGCAAACACAGGAAGAGAGATAAAGAAGAGAAACAGATGGAGAGAATGGGAATGCTAGGGACTCGTGCCACAGCAAACAAATTCCAGGCATACGTGTAACTTTGTGTATCTGGCTTTAGTTGCTGGGGAATCAAACTCAGTCTGTTAGGCTTTGAAGGCAAGCACCTTAACTCCTGGGCCATTTCTCCGGCTCAGGATTTTTCAATTTTTTAAATTCTTATTTCTCTACAATTATTTTTAAACTTTTTATTGATAAATTCCATAATTATAGACCATAATTAATTATGATTTCCTCCCCACCCTCCCTCAAATCTCTTCCCCCTCTCAATTAGTTTCTGATTTGTTTTGGTGTCATCATCTTCTCCTCCCATTATGTGTAGGTATTATCAGGCACTGAGAGGTCATGAATATCAAGGTTGTGTCTGGAAGTTTGTGTTGTAAGCAGTCCTTCATTTTGCTCTTAAAATCTTTCCACCGCCTCTTCCACAATAGACCCTGAGCCTTGGGAGGTGTGATAGAGATGTCCCAGTGCTGAACACTCCACTGTCACTTCTTCTCAGCACTGTGGTGTCTTATGTGTTATCCCAGAGGTCACCACCATCTGAAAAAAGAGAAGCTTCTCTAGACAAAAGTGAAAGTAGCATTATTATGTCTATGGTAATTTTTAAAGAAAAGTGCTTATAAGGCATTTTGGTGGGCACATTATATGTCTTTAGCCAGACAAGAGCAGGGCTTATGACTTCCCCCTCCTTAAGCTTTTGGCTAGGTCTTTAGTACTAGGCACCCATGGAGCGGGCCTCCAGTAAAATTAG
The DNA here is from genome assembly GCA_004024765.1 of Zapus hudsonius. Taxonomy (NCBI): domain Eukaryota; kingdom Metazoa; phylum Chordata; class Mammalia; order Rodentia; family Dipodidae; genus Zapus; species Zapus hudsonius. The sequence goes on along the minus strand of PVHP010033179.1, from coordinate 5,755 downwards.
AGAACAATTGGTTTTCCCCACAATAGACATGCCACTACTGCCCCACTATCTATTTTAAGATAGATATATAGGCATATTTTTAAAAAATATATGATTAAAATAAAATTAAATTTAAAAATAAATTTCATTTATTCATTTTCTCTTCCCATATCTAAATACATCATATTTATTATGTAAATGTTAATGTTTGATGTATATAACTATATTTACATTTAATGTCTTACGATTTTCTTTTCTCTGAATTATTTCTCTTTAGTTCATTATAATTCTTACAGGTTATATATGTTTTGAGATAAATTGTATTTTCTCCCTCCATTTATTGATAATTTTATTTGTTAAAAAATTTATGCTTAAGATAAATTGCACCATTATGAAAATGTTTTTCTATAAGAATCTTATAGAATATACTATAAACTAGTCTTTGTTAGATGTCCCATAACGTCTGTAATATTAGAACTCTTAAATTGATTTCTTCTTTTAAGGGTTTAGAAATATTTCTAGAGTATTTCTAGTATTGTGTGTGTCATGGTTTGATCCAGGTGCCCCCCACAAACAAATGAATGTGTTATCAGTGATCAATCCTCAGCTGATGGCAGTATGGGTTTTACAACCTCACTAGAGCTGTGTTGTTGGGGGCGGGCTTATGGGGTTATAAGCCAGCTTCCCCTTGCCAGTATTTGACATACCTTCCTGCCACTGTTTGCTGTACTGTGGCAGAGGTGATGTCCACCCCTCTGCTCATGCCATCGTTTTCCCTGCCAGGATGGAGTCTCCCCTCAAGTCCATAAACCTAATAAACCCATTCTTCCACAAGCCACTTTTGCTCGGGTTCTTTCTGCGCAGCAACTAGAATGCTGACTGCAACAGTGTGTGTGTGTGTGTGTGTGTGTGTGTGTGTGTGTGTGTGTGTGTGTGTGTGTATGCAAGCACATGTGTGGGTATGTTTAAAATTCCTGTTGTTTAACATTTAATAAGGCTATTGAGTTTGTAATCTCATTATTCTTTAGCTCTAGGTAATTTTATTCCATTTTTAGAGGATCATTGCTCTATCGTTTTATCTCTTTGTAAAATTATACCTTTGTAAAATATTTGAAATATTTATCTTAAGACTTAAGAATACCTCCATATTTTATTCATATTTTTCTTTATATTATCTTCTGGGACTATTCCTCTATTCAACACTTTAGCTCATTTCTGTAGTCAGGCTTGTTATTAAGCATACATTGTGAAGATTTTTAATGGTGACAATTGAGTCACTGCTGCTGGTGTCTGATAAAAATTATAATCAAAAGTTTTATTATATTTGCTTTTTAAATGTATCTTTCTTTAGATGTTAGTTCTGTTTCTTTGTGTTCCTCTCTTTCATATTGCTGAGTTTGCCCAAATATTTTAGGATTCTTCTGTTTAATATTACCTTGAAGTGCTTGCTTTGGGCTTCCATAAAGATGTAATAATAATTTGAAAATTCTCTATATCACATAATGAGGACATCAAAAAGAGTATTGACTTTAAAATATGTGGTGAAATTAAAACAGATGGGAGGCATAATTACATTAGGCAATTACTCATTCACTATTTTTAATATATTTTTTAAATATTTTATTTATTCATTTTCAAGCAGAGATAGAGAGAGAGAGAAAGAGAGAACACACCAGGGCCACCACCTTGTGGGTCTGGCTTATGTGGGTACTGGGGAATTGAACCCGGGGCCTTAGGCACTGGAGGCAAGTGCCTTACCTGCTGAGCCATCTATCAAGCCCTTTATTTACTATTTTGTTTGAAGAGTGCATTGCATTTCTCCGCATACCTGATGGCTGTCTTGGTATCCTTGGCCACCCTTCCATTCTCAGCTCTGAGAGGACTCTACAGTGAGAGCTCTGAGATTTGTGGCTATGATAACGACTGTGCATTGAATTACTTTCCAGCGTTATTTGAAAGTATATCCTTCAAATACAACATAATTCTTGAAAGGACAGTTTACTAAAATGTATTTGTTGCTATTGCTGTAATGTGATAGGAACATCAATTATAGGCTTGATGTGTTTGGATCTGATCTTGGCCTGCATTCATGTGAGATCTGTGCAGTCTGAAAACATGGAGACTCATTGCTGTGTCCATTCTTTTCTGTTTTGATCAATAATTTCACTCCCTTTAGAAATTGAGTTTCGGGCTGGAGAGATGGCTCAGCGGTTAAGGCACTTGCCTCTAGTGTCTAAGGCCTTGGGTTCAATTCCCAAGGTCCCACATAAGCCACACCCACAAGGTGGTGGCCCTGGTGTACTCTACTCTCTCTCTCTCTCTCTCTCTCTCTCTCTCTCTCTCTCTCTATTTCTTTCTGCTTGAAAATGAATAAATAAAATATTAAAAAAAATAAATTGATTTTCATCTTTTTTGTGTTCCAATAAACAATACCTATTTCTAACAGTTTTTTTTGGAATGATTAAAAGCTTGACCTTTGAAGGGAAAAAGTGTCTTTATTACCTGAAAGTCAAAGTTCAGGGACTAATATGTTAAAAAATATACATATGTTTATTTAAAATGATCACGTTACAATTGCCTTGACCAACAGCCATAAGAATTGCACATTTTACTAGGTCTTGGACTACTTATAGGCAACTTGAAAAAATAACACCCATGAATATCAGATATATTCATAAATAAATATTCCAAAATGTAGAATTGGTTGTTACAGTTCCAGATTCACATTAATTAAGCTGAAGGAGAAAAATAGATTGTTGGCACTGAGGATATGAAACTGAATGTGCATAATTTCTTTTGGAAGGTGCTAACTATAAGGTATATGCTATGTTTCACGTGATGCTATAATGAAAACATTTAAAAAGAGTAGGATTGAAAAGTGTGAAGAGAAGAAATTTTCTAAGAAAAGAATATTGGGTTGATTTTTTTTAAAAAAAACTCTGATGATACACATATGAGAATAGATGAAGGAAGATTTTTCATCCCCGATGGGTCAATGAACTCTATTCAGTCATTCTCCAGATTATTCTCTGGCCAATTTCGTAACTCATTTCTTTCACATAATTTTGATCTCCTGGTGTCACCTACACACAAAACAACAGACTGAATTCTGCTTGGCTTAAGAGCAGCACTATAAAATATGCAGGACTCTATCAAGAAAAATAATGCTTGACCTGTTTCAGCCAGAAGGATGTAGAATGGACTCTAAGACACAGAAACCCTAATTGCAGGATCAATGCAGGACCCGACCTGCTGGTGAGAACTGCTGAGTGCTCACCATAGAGGATGTTCCTTGGGCTTGCTTTGTCTAGGGCAGGCCTGTGTTGGTGGCTTAGAACTCTAACAAGGTTGCAACAGAGGGCACACCAAATTTGAATGGGAATGGTCATTCAAATCAGAGCCTTAATATTAATTTCACCACTTATCATTTTGAAAACTCTTGTGGTTCAGCGGTGAAAAGGGCCTGCTTAAAAACTATTAACGAAAAGGCACTCTTCTCAGACAGCAAAAACATAACTACCATCTAGTATAACATTGACATTCAATTTTAACATTGAAAGTCAAATATGGAATTATAGTGGAATTAGATGTAGAGGTCCTCATGGTGACAGACAAGTTCTCCCACCCCTAATCCATAAAGAAGCATTTCTAGGAAGAGTTGCTCTAGCTAAATAACAACATATGGAATAAATACTTGCATATGTTATTTATTTGGACATAGAAAAAGAAAAACAACAAATCTCTAGAAACATGTTCATACTAGAGTGTTTTTTGAGAAATAAACTGGCCACTGATCTGTATCTTATATGAGAAATCCCCTTAAACTATGAGAAAGAAATTTTTGAAAAAAGAAACAATTAAATCCCTTCCTTTTGATTAACAAACATCACCCCACACACACACCAAAAATGGGGTGGAATGCCTGTTCTTGTCTGTCAGTCAGAGGGACCCTGTTACATCTTCTGCAGCAAATTCTCTGTATTTCTCTCAACCTTTTTCTTTCCAGCTAAAACTTGTACCATAATGTTTATTCTCAGTCTATGATTATCAGAGAAGTCCCCCTATATCCATTATGGTTCACACTTTTTTTCCTTTTCTTTAACTTATTTTATGTCAATAATTAGATACATTGTGATGATGCCCCGATTTCCCTTTTCCCAGTCCCCAACCTGCTGGGACCCTCCTCCGTGGGCAGACTGGATCTGTCCATGGGGTAGGGGGTTATGAATAGCACAGGAGGTAGTCAGTTTTCTTCCCCCACTTTGTGGGTTGCTGCTGAGGTCGGGCAATGTCTCTGGATATTCTCCCCCACCATGGTTTTACAATCTTTCCACCCCCTCTTCCACTCAGTTCCCTAAGTCATCGTGGGTGAGTTTCAAGTTTCTTTTTTCTGATAATCACATGGTGAGGACAATGCTTTTTCAAAAATCACCTAAACTCTGTTATCTGCTGATGTACTGCTGTGTTTAATTACTAAACCTGTGAGAGTAGGGATGCAACAAAAGCATGGAATGTGGTTCCCAGGCAAGGGCACCTGGGCCACATGCTGCATCTCTCCATAGTGCAGTTCCTGCCTCTGATGTGCAACTTCGTGGAACTGCGCATGTCAGAGGCAAGAAAACACCATAGAGACAAGAATTGGCACTTAGCCCAAACAAAAAGAAATGTCTGCTTCCCTCATTCCTGCCATCCAGCCCCCACAAGGTCATCAGGCCATCAGGCCTCAGGTCTGGGTTCTTTCTCTGAATACACCACAGTACCTCAAACTTCACTGTATCCAGTGAAGGGGTGGGGGAGATGGATCTTTGTTTAAATATAATCATAAGCAAATTAGTATGCATAAGCATGATTTGTATAATTACAGTAGTTAGTAATTAGTGTAAGGACAGATCATGTCACATTTAGAAAACACAATTAAATCCCAATTCAAGAAGAATACCAGCACACACTTTGTGTCTGACTTTTTTTTTTCAGGAAAAACACAGTAGATGAATAATAAAACTGCATTTTGTGATAAATTTTATATCAAACTATATTTATTGTAACTCCAGGTAAAACATATGTGTAAAAATATTTCTTAGGAATATTCTGTATTATATACTTGTGTGTTATTTTAAAAATTAAATCAAGAAAATACATGTTATAAAATGTAAACAGTCTCTCTGTCTCTCTGTCAATGTATCTCTGTCTCTGTCTGTCTGTTTGTCTGTCTGTCTGTCTATCTGTCTGTCTCTCTCTTGTTTTCCTCCTCTTTCCAAGTGGATTTCTCCCCCAAATCAAAATCCTAGAAGGGAGAAAAGAAAAAAAAAACCAGAACAAAACAAAACAAAACAAAACAAACAAAAACCCAGAATGGCTTCATGAGATCTATATATCAGATTGTTTCTTTGAAGGAACTCATATATTTTGAGGATGCAATGGTTTCACCTTAACAGAATTTCTGTATTTGTGTGTGTCTGTGACAGAGAGGGAGGGAGAGAAAGAGAAAGGGAGGGAGAGAGAGAGATTAGAGAAAGAGAGAGATTTACTACCCTTACACTCTAGGCATTTTTTTTTAAGGATTTGTATTTGTTTTTTTTTTTTTTTTCTAATTTATTGTCCATAATGAGTTACAACATTTAGTGGGCAAACAATGAGTTGTTATCCCCAATTCCCCGCTGCCCTCCCCTCCCCCCTCCACTGGATAACCTCCTCCATGGGTCGTCTGGATCAGTCCTTGTGACAGGGGACCATGGATAGCCTAGTATTCAGCCAGGTTCTTCTGGCCATGCCTCCG
>PVHP010033178.1:0-20037 GCA_004024765.1 Zapus hudsonius | reverse complement strand
ACTTTGTTCTCTCTCTCTCTCTCTCTCTCTCTCTCTCTCTCTCTCTCTCTCTCTCTCTCTCTCTCCCTTTTTAAACCTTTTAATCAAAAACTTCATACATGTAGACAATTTAACATGATCTTAATCCCCTCCCATTAGTCTCCCTTTTCACCCCTCCAGAATCTCCCCTCCACTAAATTCCCTCTTCTTTCCAACGAGTCTCTTTTCCATCTTGATGTCAGTCTCTTTTCTCCTCTTATAGAGCAGCTCTTGTGTAGGTAGAATCAGCCACTGTGAGGTCATGAGTAACAAGGGCCCCTCTGTGTCTGTAGAGAGTGTTGTCAGCAGGCCTCCCTTCTTTGGGCTCATATTATTTCCACCATCGCCTCCTAAATTGTCCCTGAGCCTTGGAGAGTGTGATGGAAAGTCTCACCAAGTGCTGAACACATCACTGTCATTCTTCTCAGTACTTTGGTGAGTTGTGAGTCACCCCAGTGGTCACCACCATCTGAAAAGAGAAGTCTCTCCAATCAAAAGTGAGAGCAGCATTAATAGATGGGCATAAATATAAGCATTTAGAGGCCAGTTTGATGGTATAATATTATTGTAGCAAAATGAGTATGAGCTCACTGCCCCCTTCCCCCATATTCACTGTTACATCCTACTGATGTTTGTCTGCTGGGTGGCTAATCTCCTTGCGTGAAGTGGGAAACTGTCAGGGCTCTGAAGTTCTGTGAGATAAAGAAGAGATAAGGCTGGAGGATACCTGGGGAGAATATCTAAATTTCCTGAAACCTATTGTAAATGTGTGAACTACTAGGTAATGGTAACTTGCATGTATAATGACACATACCCTACTCTGTACTGACTATAAAATGTCTTTGTAACTGGGGTTTGAGGCCAATGCTTCATTTATGCTTGGACCCCCGGGCCCAGGAGAAAATCAAACTCCCCTCTCCTCTTGCTGCAAAGGCTTTGTCTGTTTATTACTGGAATATTTCTACAACAATATCTCCATTTAGCCAAACAATAGTAGTAGTTTCCTTCATAGAGTTTATGGCCTCCCAAGCCATAGGCTTTTAACTAGGTTTTCAGTAATAGGCAGGAATTCCCTCTCATGGAGTCGCCTCAAGTCCAATCAGAGAGCAGTTGGTTTTCCCCATAACAAATATGACACCATTGCACAAGTTGGTGCATTTGGCCTGGCTGGCCAGTAGTAAAGCTTGCAGGGTTGACTCCTGGCTAAGATCATCGCAAACTTTTCTCTCCCAATAGGCTGCCTAGCTCTTCCAGCATGGAGTCAATAGGGAGGAGGCTTTCAGCTCAGCTCACACTTGATTTGTTTTCAGAGATTTACAGCTAAGCATGTGGACTCTATTAGAATGGAAATGACCACCACGAGAGACCACTCGGAAAGGAAAGGCTTTAATTAGAGGAAAGGGACCCTGAGCTCCAGGCTATCTCCCAAGTGGGAAAAAGCACAAGGCAAGGTCAGATCAGGGATTTAAAGGGGAATGTCCAGGTTTGGGGAAGGGCCCAGGTGGTCACTAGCTCTCAGAATCAGGAAGGACAGTCCCTCTGGCCAGACACACAGCCGTTGGGGCTTTATCTCCTGTTTAGCAGGCAGGCTTTATCTGTAACTGTTGTTGACACTTCTCTTGAGGATGGTTGGGGGAGGGGATCAAGCCTGAATTCCGACCTAACAGAGTCTTCATCTATTTCTGGTGGGCAAAGAAGAACCTTGGCAATATGCATTGGAGACATCAGTCTTCTCTTTTTTGAGATAAGGTCTCGTTCTAAAGTCCAGGCTGACCCCAAACTCATGGTAATCCTCCTGCCTCAGCCTCCCAAGTGCTGGAATTTCAGATTTGAATCACCATGGCCAGAAATTCCTCCTTCTCCTTTTCTTTTCTTTCTTTCTTTCTTTTTTTTTTTTTTTTTTCCTGAGACAAGTTCTCACACTTCAGCTCAAACTGGCCTCCAATTTGCAGCACTTTTCCTGCCTCTTGTTTTTTTGGGGTTATAGGCATGAGCCACCACACCAGACACACGATTTCCTTTTTCTTTTACCTTCCTCTTTCTTTCCTTCCATCCTTTCTTTTTCTTGTTTCTGACCTTTGGCAGGGTCTCGTGTATTCCAGACAGGCCTCAAACTTATGTAGCCAAGGATAACCTTGAATTTCTGATCTTCCCGCCTCTATCTCCTGAGTTCTGGTAATACTGCCGCCCCACCCGTACATGCAGTGCTGGGGACCTAATGCAGAGCTTTGTGGATGCCAGGCAAACACTCTACCCCCCAAGTCATATGCCTAAACCCACGCTATTTCTTGTCTCCTTCTTAGGATAGTTTCGTCAATAAACTTTGAGACAATTCACCAACATGTATTCATCCATTCCACACAAGGTATATTAAATATCTTTTATGAGTCATGGAGTTTTATTATTTTTATTTTGGGGGGGGTTGAGGTAGGGTCTCATTCTAGCCCAGGCTGACCTGGAATTCACTATTTAGTCTCGGGGTGGCCTTGAACTCATAGCAATCATCCTACCTCTGCCTCTCGAGTGCTGGGATTTAAAGGTGAGTGCCACAACAGCCTGCAGATTTTATTTTTATTTATTTTATAAAACTTTTCTTTTGTCTGTGTGCAGCATGTGGTATGTGTGGCGTAGGCACATGTATGTGCTAATCCAGCACCATTCACATGCCTGCAGAGACCACAGGAGAACATCAGGTGTGCTCCATCACAATCAGCTGCCTGCTTTCCTTGAGATGGAGTCTCTTGAGGATTCTAGAGCTTGCTGGGTTTTGTTTGTTGGTTTGTATGTTTAGCCCCATCAATCTCTGGTCTCTGCTTCCCACATGACTGTGGTTACAGAAGTGCATAACGACAGCCAGTTGTTTATCTGGGTGCTCGGGAATTGAACTCAGGGGGTCTCAGGCCACCTCAGGCCCTTGGTGTTTGCATAAGAGCCTACTTAACCACCTCTCTAGCCCCTATTTAAACAACAAAAAAGCCTTTTAGTTGACAATTTTCATACATATACATATTGTCTTTTCATTGTCATCTCCCATTTTCTTTCATGGCCTCTGTCTCATCTCTTTCCTCTCAACCCCTTCTTCTTTCCAACTTTCTCTCCTCTTCTTTGTTTTTCCTCGTCAGTCACTGATTGAATGTTGATGGGCCCAGTATGGTGCAGGTAATGACAGCCACTGTGAGGTCATGAATGTATTGACCACTTCATGAACAGAAGACATCATTCTGCAGCATTCCTCCCCATCCTGTGGCTTTGATAGTCTTTCGGCTCCTCTTTCACAATGTTCCTCGAGCTTTGGAGGGTGTAACAGGGATGTCTCATTTAACACTAAGCACTTATTCTCAGTACTTTCATGAGGTTTTGTTTGTTTGTTTTGTTTTTTATATTATTTATTTATATATTTATTTATTTATTTATTTGAGAGAGAATGTGTGAGAGACAAAGAGGCAGATGGAGAGAGAGAAAGAATGATCACACCAGGACCTCCAACCAGTGTCAACAAACTCCAGACACATGCCACCTTGTGTATCTGGTTTTACGTGAGTCCTGGGGAATTGAACTCTGGTCCTTCTGCTTTGCAGGCAAGTGCCTTAACCTCTAAGCCCTATCTCCAACCTGTTTTTTGGTTTTTGAGGTAGGCTCTCTCTCTAGCCCAGGCTGGAATTCACTATGTAATCACAAGGTGGCCTTGAACTCATAGCACTCCTACCTCTGCCTCCTGAGTGCTGCCAGTAAAGGCGTGCACCACCATGCCCAGCTTTTGATGAGTCTTGAGTCTCACCAGCAGTCACTATCAACTTCAAAAAGAAGCTTCTCTGACCAATGGGGAGAACTTCACTAACCAAACTAAGCTTAAATATTTAAAGGGCAACTTAATGGACATAATATATCTATTTAGCCAAATAGTCATAGCTTTCTCCCCTAGGGCCTAAGATCTTACTAGTCATAAGACTTTGGACTAGGTTTTTCAGTACCAGGCATAAATTCTTTTCTATTTTGCAGGCAGGGAGCAGATGGTTACCTCCGTAACAGTCATGTCACAATTGCACCAGTGGGCACAGCTTGCTTGGCAGTCAGTTGTACAGCTTTCAGGGTCCACTGCTGGGTAAGACCATTGATAACTTGTCTCCCTTAGCAACCTTTACAGCACGGGTGTCAATGGGTTTTCCTAATCATTGACCAGAAGGTCTAATTCTATGATCCAAAATAAACCTTCTCTGTTTATGGTAACTATTTCTCATATGTGTAGTATAGAGACTCAAAAATAACCCTGGAGGATTTTCTCACTTGATGCACAAAAGTATTTTATGGTGTTATTTCAGTTTTATCAATGAGAAAAATTGAGTAGGCAGCATGATGGAGGGCGCTGGTCCCCATGTGGGCAGCGTGATGGAGGGTGCAGAGGGGTTGGAATCCCTTTATCCAAGGGTTAAAGCAGTATGGACTCAATAATGGAATTGGGAAGACAAGAAAACCTGGCACTTGGGAGAGGTGTAGGATGTAGAATGGTTGGGATTTGATTGGATCCAAGGATGCGTATCCAGGGAGAAAAAAGGGGTGAAGGGTGATCCTGAGAGTTATGGTTTATGTAACTCTGTGGGCTCCTCTTAAGGTTGGAAACCAAACAATAGGGCAAATTTGGGGACTGGGAAAATGATGGTGCTTTTTGTCCCCCTTCTGTCTCATTTTTAGCAGTGCCGTCAATCAAACTTGGGGCCTTGCACATGCTAAGAAAGGGCTCTGCTATTGACCTACATCCTTAGTCTTTGGATTTCTTTAGCTAAAGTCTTGCTATGTGACCCGGGTTGGCCTTGAACTTGTGATTCACCCGCCTCATCTTCCCAAGAACTGAGATTGTAGGCATGCCCATCGTTTCCCACTGGGGGCCAATTTTGAACTAACATCCATGGTATAACATAGTCAATTGAAAATGTGAATCTGGAGCTCAGAGACACAGTTGGAACCTGAACTTAAAAATAACAGCAGCAGAAATATTTCTGGTATGGCCAGATAAGGACCTCTGAAATTCTCTTTCTTCAACAAGAACAAGAAGTTTGCTGGTGAAACAACAAGAAAAATCAACATCAACTTTTTAGAATTCTATAAAATACTGAATCTTTTGTAGTTCAAGGTGAACTGATGCTAAAAATAAGCTGACCCAGGGCCACAGCCAATCAGCCAACAAAGGATAAAACAAGGAGACAGACACCAATGATTTTCGACAAAACCTAAATCAGAAGTACAGAGACCCCTAAGATCTCAACAATAAAACAGCCTTAATACTCACCCACCACGACTCAGGGAAATGAGCGGAAGAGGGAGCGGAAAGAAAGATTGTGAGATCCTTGGTGGAGGAGAATACCCAAAGTCATGACCGCCCTCAGTAGCAGCTCTCTAAGGCCGGCAGAACCGGGCTGTCTCCTAGGCTATCCATGGTCCCCTGACCCATGGACTGATCCAGATTGCCCAAGGAGGAGGATATCCAGCTGATCGTGGATAGGGAAGAGGGGCATTGGGGAACAGGAGACAACTTATTATTTGCCCATTAAATAATGTAACACATTATGGACAGTAAAAAATGGAAACAATAAAACAAACATATATGGATGTGGAAAAAAATAAGCTGAATTTCAGTAAAAAAAAAAAAAATGTGTTCCAACTTGCCCTATTGTCATCCTCCTTACTTACCCCAGCCCTGGTGAAAATCTCACGGCTGTCATAGCTGAGGGAGCTCTCAGCCTAGTGACTGACAAAGGGAACAAATGTGTCTGGATCCCCCAGAACCTGACTCTGAGAACTGTCACTTTGTCCTGTCTCTAGCTCCCTGCAAAGCACCATGCTCAGAACTTGACTTTAACCTCAGAAGTAGCCATGCGTGAGCAGCTTTGGTTCTTGGCCATTGCTTAGCGTGACCACTACCAGAAGTGGCCATAGCAGAAGGGTAGCCTGACCACATGAGAACAGCTCTGACATGTTTCTGGGAATTTAGATAACCATGCATTCCTGGAAAGGGCTACGAGGTAATCTCATACCCCTGGCTGAACTTGAGTTTTGCAAGCAGGGCTTGAAGGCTAGGACAGAGAGTTGTGAATTGTTGAAAACATCCCTATGGCATACATCCTGAAAAAGTTTGCAAGACATACTGGCCTCAGGCATCTTAGGAAATCTGTGGGGAGTTATTTGCTGACCACTAGGTTTACCAAATGAGACTTCAGCAGGGCTGCCCTTGACAATGGACTTTAAAGAGACTTTCACTCCAGGAAACCAGGCAGTGCCCTAAGTGGGAGAGGAGTACACTTCTAGAGGACAGAATGCATTACATTGTTTTAAAGGCCCAGATTCTGAGCCTGGCATGATGGCACTCACCTGAAACCCCAGTACTCGGGAGCCAGAGGCAGGGAGATCTTGAGTTCAAGGCAAGCCTGTGCTACATAGGGAGACCCTGTCCCAAGAAACAAACAACACCCACAATTAGTTGTTTATTTAATGCCAGGCTCTCTACTCAGCATCATTGCGACCTGTCCCACAAGGCACATAGAATTACATGTGTCTGACTGACCTTAGGGTTTGCACACAGGCCGTAAGGACAGAGTTGTGAAGTGTTGAAAACATCCCCCAGCACATCCTTAACCTAGGCTGCAAGTCAAATTGCTGAGGAGATGGAGGCCAAGGTGTCTGGGCTGGTAAGTGGCAAAGCCAGTTTGAACTTGGGCTGTGTGCCAACAAAGCTTATTCTGGGCTCACATGGAATGGTCTGGAATGGGCAAGAGTACAGAACACTGTTGACTGAATGCCATCATTCGGGTTTATCAGCCAGGGCGTCTTTGAGGAGCTCTGCTCAGTGCTGGGACAAGAAGTCACACTGCCTGCTTGAGTGAGGAGAGTATGGAAGAGGGAACTGCGCTGTGCAGTTCGCTTGCAAAGAACAGAGAGGCAGGGTCTCGGCTGGAGGATGGGACAGCAAGGCTGTTACTCCTGATATTTAGAGATTTAGTCACATGTATACAGAAAGAAGTCTTTGAGGAGGTACGCAGGCCTGGACTGGTGCTCTGAGCCCACAGACAAGAAAGAAACTGGTGTAATCCCAGCACTCAGAAGGTGGAGACAGGAGAATCGGGAGTTCAAGGTCATGCTTGACTACTTAGAGAATTTGAGGCAAGTCTGAGCTATGTGAGACTCTGTCTGAGAGAGAGAGAGAGAGAGAGAGAGAGAGAGAGAGAGAGAGAGAGAGAGAGAGAGAGAATTGAATGCTTCTATCAGTCAGAAGAATGAATTCTGACTTGGAGGGAGCTACTTCAGCGGCTGGTACCACTCCTTTACTCCATTTTTTATTTAAAGCAGGATCTCACTCTGTAGCCCAGGCTGCCCTAGAACTCTATGTAGTCCAGGCTGGCCTCAACCTCGAGGTGATTCTCCTGCCTTAGCCTTCTAAGTGCTAGGATTACAGGTGTGCACGGCCATCACACTGGCTTTACCTTCTTTCGATGAGTTCACCCATTTAGAAACAAGACAGGATTGAAACCAAGACACACGGTGATTAGGAAGAAGATTAATTAGTTGTCTGCCATTCTTTTCCTCACTGACAATTTTCACACGTGTAATTTGATCATATCTCCTCCCTCGTCTCTTCTACTTCATTGTCTTTGAACATATCTCTGACATGTTCTACATGTTCATATGAAGCAGATCTTCCTTGTGCAGGTAATAACAGCTGCTATAAGATCATGACTGCAACAGTCACCTTTGAAAGACAGTGCTTCAAAGCGCCTTCGTTTGGCTTTGACATTCATTTTGCCATCTCTTCTGCAACATCCCTGCGCCTCGGAGGGTGTAACAGCGATGTCTCACTCAGTGCTCAACACTGGGCTGTCACTTCTCAGTGCACTGATGGGTCTTGAGTTTCCCCAGTGGTCACCACCATCTGAAAAGAGAAGCTTCCTTAACCAAAAGCGAGAGTAACACTAATAGATGAGCATAGATAGAAATATATAGAGAGCAATTTGTTGGGCCTAATATACCCATTTAGGCAAACAACAGTAGTAGCTTCCCCTCTGGGGCTTATGACCCTCTCAGCCACAGGCTTTTGACTAGGTTTTCAGTAAGTGCCAGGCCACTGGGCCAGGCTCTAGAGTAATCAGGTATAATTGTCAAAGTGTGCGAGCTTTTGCTTCTCTCTCTCTCTCTCTCTCTCTCTCTCTCTCTCTCTCTCTCTCTCTCTCTCTCTCTCTCTCTCTCTCAAAATCCTGAATTGTTGCTCCTAGGGGAATATAAGGCTAGGTTCTCACAAACTCTGGTTTCAACCTTTTGCATTCAGCCTGTTGCATTATAGAGTTGTTTGCTAAGATGCTTGTAAAGCAGGCCAGTTCCTGGATTGAAAACCTGCCCTTCAACATACCCTCTTTTCTGTAGCACTCTTAGCTGGCATTTAGAAATCCTTCCCCAGCCTCCTGCTCTGCAGAACCTGCCTCTCCTGAAACTTAAACAAGGAAGGAGACTAGTTCTTTTTGTTTGCTTGTTTAATGTTTTGTTTATTTGCAAGGAGAGGGAGAGAAAGAGAGAGAAACAGACTTTAGATGCATGCCTCACTTTGTGCATCTGGCTTTCTGTGGCTACTGGGGAATCAAACCCTGGGGTGTTAATCTTTGTAGGCAAGCGCCTTAATCACTGAACCATCGCTCGAATCCAGAAGAACTCATTCTTACCATAACCAGCTGTAACTTAGAATAAACGCCTTGGAATTTACACTCCCAAATTCTGAAAAAAAAAATGAGACTGAGAATGTGAACATTTCTAAGATTCCATTCATCACGTTAGACTTCAGAGTTTCTCTGACCTGTCACCACAATTTGGGATTTTTTAAGGTCCACATCTCCACCTGCTGGTCAAAGAGAAGACAGCATGCTGAGGAAAAGGTTCAGAGTGTCCAGCAAGCTACACTGTATATTATTTGTTTCCAATATCATTGTTAGTTTTTCAGTCAAATTTCCCTTTAAATGACTGCATAGAAGTGCATTAACACATCTAAAGGCACCATATAAATCATGATGTTTAAAACCACGCCTTGAATAGAATACTTTGTGAATTTAAGACTGAGTCTTAACAGTCATCACCAATCAGCAATTATTGCTTGATTTAAAAAAAAAAAACGAGCTGGAGAGATGGTTCAACGGTTAAGGCACTTGCCTGCTAAGCTTAAGGACAGTAGTTCGATTCCCCAGTATCCACATAAAGCCAGATGCACAAAGGGGCGCTTGCATCCGGAGTTTGCAGTAGCTAGAGGCGCTCATTCTCTCTCTCTCTCTCCTCTCTCTCTCTCTCTCTCTCTCTCTCTCTCTCTCGTAAATAAATTAATAAAATATTAAAAAACAAAACAAAACTACTTGCCTTCTAAATGTTTATAGAACAGCATTGCTTTCAGCTTTGGTCAGAGCAGTTTCTTTTTCCAGGGAGCAAGGGTTAATGCAGAGACTCATAACTGATCACTGTGTGGAGATCTCAGCCCTAAATGAGACACACAGACCACCCTGTCTAAGGCTCAAGAGGGGACGAGAAAGAAGGTAAGAGTCTGGGGATGAGGAGGAGGGCTGTGGGCCACTGCCTCCTGGACGTGACCTTCACATTGGGCCTCTTCCCTGCCCCCATCCTGAGGAATGACTGGCAGGTGGTTGCTGGGGGAAGGGCCATTCTCTTCCGTGGGTTTAGCTGCTGGTAAGCCATCCAGGCTCCAGTAAGTAGCTGCCTGCCCCTCCTCACTCAATTCAGTGTGTCTGAAAGTAGGAAGGGGACCAGATGGAAAGAAGAGGTTTAGCAGGAATGGGAGAGGAAAAGAGAAGCTAATGGGGTGGGGGGTAAATATGTTCAAAAGACATTCTATTCATTTGATATTATAAAAAATTAAAATATATCAAACAGTTACATAAAAATATGGTTAGTTATGCCAAAATATTTTCATCATACCCAAATTTCCCATACATGTTTGGGTGAAAACATAAATGATTATATTGTGTTGTAACTCAAAAGAATTTTATTACATAGAAATCCATGCTTATATATAACAATATAGTTAGGTGATTAAGTACACAAAAAGAGACAGATGTTTTTAAATTTATTTTACTATATATTAACTATATTTATTAACAGGTTATACTCTTATCCCCTCGCCCCTGCTCTTGTTACCCTGGAAGCCCTCCTCAGTGGTGTTATGGTATTCACTGTGTCATGAAGGCCTCAGTCAATCCCAGTGGGGGGGGGGGAGTGAGGGGAGCTAGAGGCAGATCTTTTTACCAAGTAATTCCTATTAATAGATATTTAAGATGAGGGGGAAAAACCACGACTGTAATAATTGCTATGAGATGGATTCACCTATTGGTACTAAATTTGGTGCAAAAGTATGTGGAGAAAGAGGATATCTGCATAATTTCATGGTATTTCCCCAAGAAATTTGTTAATTACATAAGAGTAGTAATAACAGTAACCCCTCCCCCATCTAATAAACAAATCAAGGTTAACGTCAATAGAAGAAAGGCATATTGACCATTTCCAGACTCCAGGGGCAGATGACCGCAGCCAAATCGATGAATACCTTCCTTGGCACTTGTTTTCTCTCTCTGAGAAGGACTTGTAGCCAAAACTGGCCTTGAACTCACTATCCTCCTGCTTCAGCCTTCCAGAGTGCTAGGATTGCTGCAGGTTTTTTTTTTTTTTTTTTTTTTTTTTGGTTTTTCGAGGTAGGGTCTCACTCTAGTCCAGGCTGACCTGGAATTCACTATGTAGTCTCAGGGTGGCCTTGAACTCACGGTGATCCTCCTACCTCTGCCTCCCAGGTGCTGGGATTAAAGGCGTGCGCCACCACGCCCGGCTGCTGCAGGTTTTTGAGAGCAATCAGGCATTCCTTGGCCCAGTTGGGCTGGACTAAAGTACTTAAGGCTCTGGAGTTCCTGTTCCACACCAAAGGGAAATGAAGGAACGTGGAGCAGGAGGTGAAGAAGGCAAAAGTCGAGGAAAATATAAAAAATGACTCCTGAGTGAGTGGAGAGTTTCTCAGAAGATAGAAGACAGGTTTTCTAGATCAGGGTTTGGAGCTGGGCATATAAGGCGGGAAAGTCCCAGGGGGTCAGTCAGGGCAAGCACGATTAGGAACCCCACTGGCATCCAGAAACTGGGAGAAAGGAGGGGAGAAAGTTACCCTTTTTGAGTTAGAACTCAGAAAAGTGGGAGGGCTTTGCAATGAGTAACTGAGTCACAGGAGTGATGGGGGAGGGGTAACTGCTCCTCTTACCTCTTTAGCTTGTCTCTAGATGAGGGGTGGTCTCTTGACCAGGTGAGTGACTGACAGGCTTCACCCAGGACCAGAGGACTTTTGGTCCTCTGGTGAGGGGGATGGGCTCTTCTCTTCTAATGTTACCAGGGAACCAAGATGTAGGGTCCTTCCTAAGGTCTACCTGCCCACAGTAGTGTTATGGATACGGTGATGTCCAGCACTTCCTCTGACATGGTTGGTGGAACTGTAAAGAAAGAGAAATTTCCTTTTCTCTGGGATTGTTAAATTTGTAAGATATGGTCTTGAAGTTGTCTAGGATCAGTAAGTGAAGAAACTACATAAAACTTGTCCCACAACCCAAATGTGTTTAATGGTCATGATAACCCACTGGGAATACAGGTCAGCAAAGAAAAGAAGGGGCTGGAAATGTACCTCAGTGTCAGCCTGAGCTACTGTGAGACCCTACCTCAAAAACAACCACCACCACCACAACAACAAAGTGTTAACTGGCATTCACCATAGTCAAGAAAATACTTAAATCCTTTTTTTGTTTTTGATTAGACAAGAATTTTTTAATGCTATCTTCAAACAAGTTTTCATAAAAATCAAAGCAAAGGTTAAATCAGATTTATGTTGAACCACATAAAATGCTGCAAACCAAAGAAAATGGTAAAAAAAAATACATTTTCAAGTGTTAACACTGACAACCTAGACCAAAAAGGTACTCTCTCTCTGTCTCTCTCTGTCTCTCTCTGTCTCTCTGTCTCTGTCTCTCTTTCTCTCTCTTTCTCTCCCTCTCTCTCTGTTTTCTTTTGTTGTTTCTTGGGGATCAAATCCAGGCCCTTGCATATGTCAGAACCTCACAAGAGACACTTCTGAATATAATGAAATGAAGCTAGAATAACCAAGCCAGGAAAACAATTCTCCTAGTCCTAAATAGGATTCAGGCAGAGGAGAGATAATAGCTCAAAAGGAGCCTTTAAGATAGAACAAAAGTGTGAGGTGTCCTTTCACCTCTGAGGTAGGAGTCAGAAAAGGCTCTTCAAGCAAAAAGAAGCAAGGCCAGCCCTGCTAAATGGGAGTCCACAGTTCAGTCTCCAAGCTCTGCAGGCTGGAGATGAATGTGAGGCTCAGAGACCCTAAAGCCAGTGTTAGCTGGTATCTATGAAAGGAATAGAAAAAAAAAACATAAATTTCTTTTCTCTAAGGGGAAATGTGAGTTTTTCCTTAAGATTGCAGTGGTACATCAAGTTGAATATTTAGCAACAAGAGAAAGTCTCACCCAAGGAACACTTTCTTTGAACTTAATGCCCTCGAGGTCCTACCGGGTAAGGACACAAAGACAACCCACTAGGATTCTAAGTATGTCATTCAATTCCATATGATCCCTCCCTGTATTTATAAATTCTCACTAAAACCAGGTACTGTGAAAAGTAGCACAGTTCTGTATCACTGTTCTTAACGTCAAAGTCATGATCAAGTTCACATAGCCTATCTTAAAGGATGCCATGTTCCAAGCCAAAGAACAGTCCCAATTTGAGGACTGGGCTTACTGCTCAGAGATAAAACACTTACCTAATATAAAGGCGGCCTGTGGATCTTACCTCAACACCATATACACAAAAACAGTCCCAATTATGACTGTGTTTCGACTCATTTTTAAGAGCCTTTTCTCATGCAATAAAATGTTTTTGTTTGTTTGTTTATTTATTTTTTGT
The DNA here is from genome assembly GCA_004024765.1 of Zapus hudsonius. Classification (NCBI taxonomy): domain Eukaryota; kingdom Metazoa; phylum Chordata; class Mammalia; order Rodentia; family Dipodidae; genus Zapus; species Zapus hudsonius. The sequence continues at coordinate 7,044 of PVHP010033178.1, read as the reverse complement.
AGCAGGGTCTCATTCTGGCCCTGGCTGACCTGGAACTCTTTCTGTAACCCAGACTGGCCTGGAACTTAAAGGCATGCATCACCATGCTAAGTTTTTTCATTTGTTTAGCAATAAAATATTTTTCAGCCAGGCATGATGTCACATGTCTTTAATCCCAGCACTCAAGAAGCTGAGGTAGAAGGATCACTGAGAGTTCAAGGCCAGCCTGAGACTATATTGTGAATTCCAGGCCAGCCTGAGTTAGAGTGAGACCCTACCTTGTAAAACCAACCCACACACACACACACAAATATACATATATACATATCAATATACATATTTTTGATTGGAGGGACTGGGCAGTACTTCTCTGAAATCACAAAAAGGCATGGCACTTGTGTTTCTGTGGTATCCTTACCTTACTTTTACAGCAGCGTCTGTCCTAGATCAGGAGAAGCAGAACCTCTTGTTTAGAAGGATAGTGGTGTCACCAGGTAAGACTCCTCTCAGCCACACCTTTAGGTGGGACACACATACTAGTTGAGCTTGGCATGGACATGTCCTTAGAGTAAGCCATCTGAGAAAGGAGGGAAAGGGCTGTTGCAGAGAGCCTTCTGGAAGGAGGAGGAGGGTTGATTCCCATGTGTGAGCCGTGGGGCAGAAGTTTAAGAGGCTTCCATTGTGACACGAAGGAAAAGCTGGGGCTGGGCCACAGTGGTGCGGTGACAGAATAAAGACCTGGTTGCTAGGATCCGGTGATAGATACCAGAAACCTTCCAGGAGGGAGAGGGCGCACCAGCTCCAGCTCCTGGTCCCCTGTCCCATTCCCTCCCCCCAAGCTGTCTGAGATGTCACCTTCCACCTAAACATCATCTCCCTGGCTTCAGTCCACAACTCTGACTCCCGCTTCAGTCCACCTTCTCCACCTCTTTGCACCGGACTGTCACGTGTCTTCCTGAAAGTGCTATTTGTCTCTTCCCTAGGGCCCTGATGGCCAGCCCTGACAATTCAGCTAAGATGCTCTCCCAACCTGAAACGCCTAACCCTACTTCTGGCTTTCAACAAGAAGCAATGAAACCAGGGGTTACGATTTCACTGCTTGAAATTGGATCACTTTCCCCTCTCTTCTGGGGCTCCCGCTTTTCATTAGGGCACAAGGGTCACCAGACCCCAGCACCACCGCAGATGACACAGAAGTTTCGTAACCTCTTCAGGGACATTAAAGATATTCTGAAAAGTGTGGCAGGTGCCGAAGAGAAGATCAGAGAAGAAGATGAATCTTTTGAGGAGGACAGCAGCGATTCCGAAGCTGTGTCAGAACTTAAATTAAATATCAAAGGACCTGACAAAACAAATAAAATGCTATCGAAAAACTTGCTTGTTCATTCAGATCCAGACAAAGAATGGGACACAAAGAGACAGGAGATGATATTGAAGACCCAGAAGAGACATAACTCTAAGAACACAGTACAAGCATCTGCAAGGTATACAGGAATTCCATGTGACAGAAGATCCTTGAGTGAAACTCAGCTAGGGCCAGACAGAAAAAGAAGATACACATCCTTGTATGGTCAAGAGGAAAACAGGAGACTGAGGAACAACATGGAAGAGCTACTCCTGGAAGCTGATCACTGGAGCCAAGAGCACAGTGAACTCAGTCAACTGATCAAGTCCTACCAGAAATCTCAGAAAGAAAAAAGAGAGACTCTGGAAAATCATCTAAGGCCTTTCCCAAGCCAGCCAAACAAAGAAGCGTCCACTAGACAGGAGCTGGAGGCGCAGGTGAGAAAGCTGAACCACGACACCTTCGCACTGCATCTGATCGCAGCTCTGCTGGAGAACGAATGCAAGATCCTACAGCAGAGAGTGGAGATCCTCAGGGAGTTCCATCATTACCAAGAGAAGCCAAGGCAAGTCAACTATGATCAGTACAAGAAAAGCCAGAAGCCAGGGGAAGCAGACAAGGTGGAAACTAATAAGAACATGCGAGTGATTGAGGGCACCTGTCATAAGAGAGACAAAGTCTACAGGAACTCAGATGCTTGTCTCCGTAAGAAGGCCAGGAATAACAAGTTCAATACTCGCATTGCAAGAAGAGCTCTTATTGGGAAAAAGAGGACAACCAGCGGCTTAAGATAGAAAATACCAGAAGTAGATCCAACCTCAGAATGGAAGTGACACTCCTACGACAGACCTTCTGGCTCAACCAAGAACGAGCTATAGAATAAGAGAAACAACACATGTTAGCCGTTACATCAGGAGTCATGTACGTGTGATCTTCAGTAACCACTGTGTGAACATCAAGGTCATAACTTTTTGTCTTTAAAATTTTACTTGGTGTTTGGGATTGTGTTGTGTCGTAGAGATTTTATGACACTATACCAAGTGACAAAAAAACTGAATAAAAACCAGGAAATAGTTTCACTTGTTCATTTCTCTTTTCTTAAATCGTTATCTGGAGGAAAGGAGGCTGAAGGAGAAAGATCTACATTGCAGCAATTGTGATTTTTGTTATTGTTTGTTTGAGGCAGGATCTGATGTAAGCTGGCTTCAAATTCGCTGGTAACCAAGGATGTAGTTGAACTCCTGATCGTCCACCTCACAAGTGCTGGGAGGCATTACAGGCATTCGGCACCATGTCCAGCCTCCTTATGATCTTTAAAAGCTCATTTTCTAAAACTATGTTTAGTATTCTTCCTATACTTAAGTGCGAAATATGGTGGAGTTTAAAAAAAAAAACTAAGAAGAAAAAAGAATGAAAGAAAAAGAAAAATACTGATAAACTACCCCTAAACATTCTTTTCTCTTCTTATAAGTCTTATAAGTCTTCTGATGACTACTACTTCTTTGCTCTTCAACTAGTGAGCTGTGAGTACACTGGACAGCAGAAGCCCTTAGAGAAGGACCCCTCAACCTGTTTTTAAGGATAGAGGTGTTTTTAGATGATTTTTGTATTTTGGTATGAAAATCCCTTGAGTTTCTCTGGGTGGGGACAGTAGGTTACCCAAGGTGAGAAAAGCAATGTCTCCCAACTCCTGGCAGCAGGACTTGGGGTTCTAGGAGAGATAATGCATATGCAGTTCCCCTAATCTTTCCACTAAACTAAAAACACTGGGCATGAGTGCAAACAAGGCTAAGAAAGGGCAAGAAAGGGGTGGTCTGGCCAGCTCCCAGGTTCTCTACTTGCATCTGATGCATTCTGAACTATTGCTAGAAGTGCCCATCACTCAGAAAAGCAAATGCACGTTAGAAAAAGTTTCCATAAAGCTTGCTTTCTCATGCTAAGAGATGGAAAAAGAGATAGTGTGGAAAAATAGAAACCTTTGACAAAACCTGTCCTAACCCAACCGAATTGCATGGAAAAATACATATGTACATGGCCACCTACTCACTTGCTTCAGCAAAGAGTGAATGGAGACCCAGACTTTTCATCCTCCCCTGATGGCAGTGGGGTGCTCCTTCTACTCTTTTGGAATGGTGAGGAGGAGACAGAGTGGGGAGTCTGAGGTTCCACCCCTCTATCTGGTGGTTATAAGGTACTCTAGCCCGTCTCCATGGAGTAAGACATCAGTGGAGGGCAGGTGAGCAGCCTAGGTTTCTACCCATTTCTTCGGCTAGCACAGCCTACTAAAACTAAAAGTAAAACTAAAGATTGGATAACATCCAGGGTTTCATAACATAACCCTCCAAATGTCCAGGATACAATCATATTAAGAACCAGGAAAATCTTGACTTGAATTTTAAAAAAAAACTGATTCTATTAATAGGATGACATATTTTGGAATGATGATGAGGATTTTAAAGCAATTGTTATAAGCATGCTTCCATAAGCAATCACAAATACACTTGAAACAAATGAAGTAAAAGATGAAAGGAGACATAAATGTGAATTCTAGGATTGAATAATATAGTAAATAATATAAACTCTCTGGGCATGCTCAGTAATAGGATGTGGAGACCAGAGGGAAAAGTCCCCATGTTTGAAGATAAAGCCCTAGAAACATCCCTTCTGAACGACAGAGAAAACAGAATGGAAAAGGTCTCAAGAACAACAAAAAGTCTCAAGAACCTGTTCAACAAAAAAGCTCCTATTGTTATCTTTAATTCCAACGAGAAAGGGACTAGAGTGTGAGATGGAAAACTATTGAAGGAAATTACAGCTGAAAATGTCTCTATTTAATCAAAGGCACATATAGACACATCTGTTAGAAAGGGGTCTGTTAGGAATTGATCCAGTGATCATGGAGCTCGTCAGTCATGTGCTCAAACAGGAGGAAGAATTAATTTTGCAAGACTGTGGTGTTTGGGAGAATTTTTCTTTTTCATAATTAGAGTTTTCTCAGTAAATTTTATGGAAACTGGAGAAGCTCTCGAGGGTAAGTTACACCTGGATGGGTGGGGAGGGAGGCTACAAAGGATTTACCTAGTTTCAAAGCATGCAAATACTTTCTAAAATCAAGGCATTCAAAAAGATTTTTTTAAAATATTTTATTCATTTTCAAGCAGAGATACAGAGAGAGAGATACAGAGAGAGAGAGAGAGAGAGAGAGAGAGAGAGAGAGAGAGAGAGAGAGAGAGAGAGAGAGAGAGAGAGAATGCACCAGGGCCACCTTGTGGGTCTGGCTTATGTGGGTCCTGGGGAATTGAACCCAGGGCCTTAGGCACTGGAGGCAAATGCCTTAACCGCTGAGCCATCTCTCCAGCCCTCAAAAAGATATTTCAGGCTGGAGGGATAGCTCAGTGATTCTAAAGTGCTTACCCACAAAGCCTAAGGATCAGACTTCGATTCCTCAGTGCCTAGTAAGGCCAGCAGATGCACAAGGTGGCACATGCATCTGGAGTTCATTTGCAGTGGCTGGAGGCCCTGGCGCATCTATTTTCTTCTCTCTCTCTCTCTCTCTCTTCTTGCAAATGAATAAAATTTTTTTAAAAAAAGATGTTTAAGGTGCATTTCAGTAGATAGTAAGCTATCATATTCCTTCAAATTAATATAAAATGTATTCGAAGTAATATCCAGGCATTTTATGCCTGAAAGGAACTTTAACCATCACTTGTTGACACTGAAACAAAAGTCAAGGTTGAAATCACTAAGAATCTGGAGGCTTGGGGAGATGGCTCCCTGGGTCAGAACACTGCAGTGCAAGCATGAGGACTTGAGTTCAATTCCTGGCACCCACGTGAGAAAGCCAGGCGTGGCTGCACATCTGCTCACACACACACACACACACACACACACACACACACACACACACACACACTCACAGAAAAAAAAAGAAACTGGGACACATCACCAATAACTTGAACAAGAATCAATATTGACTAATGACTAGCAGTATATTTCTTAACATATTTTCTCTTTTTGAGGGACAAATTCCAATAAAAATCAAACTATGTTTTTGCAAGTTTTAGACATCCATTCCTATTATTAATATACTCATTCCTGTTCAAGAGCAACTTTTAAAAATCAAATAATCCTCCTAAGAGGAATGGAAAATTAACCCAAACTTCTTTGTCAATTTTTCATTAGCGTCTGGTAATTGTAAAAGAATATAATGGATTTCCTCATGACCTATTTACACCAGTATATAACACTCCTTGCCACATTTTTCCAATAACTCTTCACCATGATGAATTAGGTAGAAATTCTTCTTCATTTTTGAATTTCTTCTTGTAGCTCAGGCTGGCCTATAACTGACTTTCTGTGGAACCAAGGATGACCTTGAACTCCTGATCTTTCTGCCTCTACCTCCCAAGTTCTGGGATTACAGGTATGTACCATAACCCCCAGTTTATACAGTGCTGGTAACTGAAGCTAGGATTTCCTACATGCTAGACAAGCACTTTACTAACTGACCTACATCTTTAGCCCCAAGATTCTTGGTTCTTAAAGTACCTGGATCTCTATATAAAGTCCCCCCATCAAGTCTAGTAGTTCTGTAGGCACAAACAGTAGTTCCTGATAATGAGAACAAGCACCTTATAAATGTCTTCTGAAGTCCTTTTACTTTCTTGTCTTTCACATTCATTTCATTAATTCACCTGGAATTCATCCAGAAAAAGAACCATGACAGTCTTCAGGTTGCTGTGTGGTGGTATTCGGTTATGGTTAGTTTCACATCCTTTCTGCTTACCTATGCTCACTGAGCCTTTCAAACTTTTCAAATAAGAAAAGTTATGAAATGCTTTAAACTTTAAAAAATGGCAAAATGAAAGAAACATTGCACCACAGGGAGGTGACCTGGGTCCTGACTTGTCTGGGCACCGTTTCTTTTACAAGGTGGAGACAGTAGCTTTCTTTTGGACTCAGGGCCAATGTTTTAAAGGTTATTCTCTGGTTCCATCAGCTGAGTTCTTATGGCTTTGGGAGGAGGAGTATAAACATTGGATGAGATCATTAGGAATTAATTAGGCACAAGCATGGCCCTAAAGGAAGGGAATAGCAAATAATCAAAGGCCAGAATGTACAAAAGTAAGGCGTGCTAGTATGTTGCAAATGAAAAAATTACAAAGCAGACAAGGAGCCCTGAATCAGAATAAAGTATCATCATTGCCTGTTAATATTGTTATTACTTTATAATGCTCTTGTACAGATGTGATCAATATAGAAAACCATTGGGAAATATTTCCTACCAAAGATTCGTTGCTGGAGGTTGAGAGTGGGTTGTGTGTTCTTTCTTTTCTAACAATTACATTCTTCTCGAGGAAACTACTAGCCATGAATCCAACCTTAATTAAATCTTCTCGACAGGGAAGCAAGCATACATCATTTGGCTTGCACTAGTTTATTAAGCAGCTTAGGTTTATGAGGAAGTGGGTGCTGATGTGTGCATTCCGCTTTGCTCCTAAGGATTAATTCTTTTTTAAATTTAAGAAAATAGTAAAGGACTGGGGCTGTAACTTAGTTAGTGCAATGCTTACCTAGAAGCACAAGACCCTGAATTCAGTCCCCAAAACCACATCAGCCAGGTGTGGGGGGTGCACATAGATAATTCCAGCACTTGGGTAGGTGGAGGCAAGAGGATTGGGGGTTCGAGGCTAGCCTGGAATACATATTGAGTTCCAGGT